>OOFE01021499.1:0-15466 GCA_900323365.1 Monocentris japonica | reverse complement strand
AAGCAGAGGCAAAGGAACATAAGGAAGGAGTGAATTCAAATAAAGGAGAGCAGACTGCCCTGTGCTGTCACAGCACAAAGGGGTGTGAAAAGCAGCGTGCTAAGAAAACAAGAGAGATGAGAGTGAGGGATGAAGGTTTTGTCCGCTGTTTTCCCCTCCCACTCCCTCCGTTCTACCCTTGAAGGATCCATTTTATTGCATCCTCAATGCCACAAGCCCTTCAGGTAAGATATGCAGGAGCTGTATAGAAACCACAGTTCTCAACCTGTCCGTCAAAAACAAACTGCTGATGGACGCGGCAGGTGCATTTGGTTAATTTCGTTCTGTGACTGCTCAGAAGGGTCATTTTGGGCTGCTGTGTTACTGCTGTGTTGTCTTAGATCGCTTTATTCTTGTTCCAGGGGGCCAATAGGAGATCAGCGAATACCCCACTACCTCCGTATGTGTGATTTTTCTTTCCTCTGATCAAGGCTGAAATTTTCAGGTGCTCTTGACAAAGGAATATTGTATTGAATCTGTCTTTAAACTATCTGGAGTTCAAATTGTATTCTAGCACACCTAAAAAGGAAAACTGCAGTGTGAAGAAAATCAGCAATTAATGAATTATGAAGCAATTCACTATTCATATGGGAAATATAATTCCACTGTTAATTAAAACATAACAACTGTTATGAATCTAATCTCAAGTCAGTAGACACTGTATAGAAATCTGCTCCATTATATAGTTAAAATAACAGTTGCATTGGATATTTTAAGTCAAACATGAACATTTCAATGAAATAAACATCCCAGCAATTTATTAAAGCATGATTTGATGTGCCAGGTCTATATTGTAAATTGTTTTTCAATATGACTTGCAATATCCTGGTCAGTGAATGCAACACAACTACATTATCTCAGTTGAACTCAACAGCCATAATTAAATGTCTTAAGGACTAAGCAGGCACAATTATTTCTAGTTGATGACCATAAATTAGCACAGACTTTATCTCGAAATATAATACTAACATTTATGATGGTCTATGTCATTCTTTTGTTAATAGGAGTTTATATTATCAGACCATCATTCAGCATACTTTTACTTCCATAATTTTGATATTTGCTTCCAATGTAGCTTTAATGCATCATAAAACTACTATATTTGATGAATGTACTTTTTTGTCTGAAAAAATACCCCTTTTGCCTTAATCATTTAACTGAGGACTCATCATCTATATTATTATGGCTCAAATGAGCAACTTTTCAGAACAAAAATAATGATCTTTCAAGATGTTTAGGGTCCAGTTACACAGATGCACTTCAAGCCTGTCTGAATCAGTACAATATGACTACAGAATATGTCAAAAATGGAAAAAAGATGCCAAAAAAGAGGTAACTTCTACCTAGGCTAGAATGACATAGGAATCATATGTTATAAATTCTGTTATTGCCTTTTATTATTTCCAGAGTTTACACTTTTTCTATTTTTTCAGTTCTCCAATCTCACTAACTAAGCATTGTAAAACTCTTCACAGCTCTCTAACTCATTGACTGGTTCTTCCACACCACAGGACAATGGATGGGCTTAAAACTGAGTCCCATTCAAAATTAAAGTCACTATTTTCTTGCTTCAAAAACAAAGCAAACAAGTGAAAATAACACGCCAACAGTGGTAGCGTCATAGATGTCTTTTGAGTTAAAATGCATTACTGAAGTATGCCACCCCCTGCTGAAACACTCTCACCCCACTGCTAGCTTTGTTTACAGAGTAATTTCTTGGATTGAAGACATTTGTTCCACTCTAAAGGTTTGTCTGAGCCTTTCATGCAAGGAGTGACAGTATGTGACAGTGAGTTGTACACACATATTCAGAGGCTTCAAAACATTTGCTTACATTTTTTAACACTGGGGTGAAACACTGGGTATTTTAGGTTTTGATCAGTTAAGAAAGTTCCTAAAAGCTTATTTTCCAACTGTAAGGCAAACTAGGAACATATATATGAATAACAACCCAAATCTAGATACTCCTTGTGGTTACATCTGTAGTATATATACCATCTCAAGAATGTGATCTCCATGCAGCCTGCTAACATAACTACCATACCCTGAGGAAGTCACCTCTGATTGGTTACTGACGACTGGAAACGTTTTGTTGAACAATAACACATTTTTGGGTTAAGTCTGATACCATATATATTATTTTCACTATTATTTGTTCACTTGTTGAACAAAATCAATTAAAATAATGCTCCACATTTCACATTCCTATCGCAAGGGGGAAATAACCTATTGTTATGGTGTTATGGTTAAAGTTACTGCAACAAGCAGGGCAGTGTTGTTGTTGCTTTATTCCAGTATATGCCTTACCTCCGTAGTAGCCATAGGCCCCAGGTCCCAAAATATCTGCATCCTCCAGCCTGCCCCCTAAGGGCCTCATCCTCCTTGGTCCCCTAAAGAAGGCATGCCGCCGGGCCCCCAGAGCACTCAGCTGCTTCATACGTCGCTCTTTGGATCTTCTGTTCTGGAACCAAACCTAGAATAAACCAGACAGTAGGCAGAGAGAAGGACTTATCAGCTGATCTCACCTTTCACAATGTTAGATTGAGCTTGAATTTTTCCTTTAGTATTTTAGGTAAAAATTGAGTATATTTCAAATATAGCAAATATATGGTGCCCTTCAATTGTCATTATTCTATTCATCATCATCAGATGTCTGAATCTGTCAAACCAAGAGGGCAAATCACATTGTTGTCAGATATAGTCTATCTATCTTGTGGGAAGCACATTTCACATAATTCAAAACATCTTTAACTTATTTCAATTGATTGAACTGAGTATTTTAGGTAATTTCAGAGGTATATTTAATTTCACGTTCATTATTGCAGAGCTGGACTTAAAACCATGGTTCTTCACTTCTTCACTTCTTCACTCCAAGTCAAGGTTTTTTTGTTGTTGTTAATGTATTCTGTCTTAGACTGGCCATTTCTTTTAAAAGATACCTGCAGTTTTATGATTCAAAAACAAACTAACAAAGCATTTGTCACAAGTGACAAAAAAAAAACACTTCTCTTGGTGTATTAGGATCCTATTTCCCTGACGCCTTTGTAAGCATTTTGAACTGCATTTATCATCTTTTGATTTTGCCTGTCTTCATTTGTATTGTTTGATGTGGAACTTCCTTCATGGCAGGGGATCTCAACATGACTGCCCAGTTTAAAACATGGTTAGAAATAAAATAATTTCATAGAAGCAGTTCAAATGAACCATACATTAGATGAACATCTCCTAATACAATACCAGAATTAAATGTGTATAATCCATTTAATGTTAGCATAAATCGTAACATCAGGAGCATTTTGTACCTGTAATTTACTCAGGTGGAAAAATAATTGTATATCTTTCCTATATAACACCATATAATGTGAATACACACACGTTATGGATACAGTCCTATATGTATGTATGTGTCATCATAATTATGATGTGTCATCATAACTACTGTACCTCCTAGCCAGGCATGACAAATAACAAGTCAGGCACTGTTTAAAACGAAGCATTCATTCATCCAGCAATGACAGAATATAATAAGAAAACCTTGAGCAAGTGTCACCATCTTGGCCCGGAAACTTGAACAACAAAGTTTATCTTGAAAACCACTTTTTTCTAAACTGATCAGTCTTGGGGGGATTTTTGTGTGAAGTACAAGCTTAATAGAAATGTAGCATAAATGTGAACCGATTCATTGCGTCTCAGTACAAGCACAATGTATAGTCTGGTCTCTAGAGGCTGACATAAACCAGAAGTCACTGGAAGTCTTTGAAGAGGAACAAAGAGAGATATAAAAACATAAAAGTGTACAACATATGGAAGAATTACTTTGCATTATAAGCACATAACACATCCCCGTTTTCCATTGCATCACTGCTGCATAATGTATGTTAACACCAGCTAGGCTACACCAGAGGCAGAAATCCCACTGTGCTGCAGATTAACAAAAACACACACACAAAAACACCTAAAACCACTTAGGCACTGCTCTCTGTGCTCCAGCAGCAAAGGCGACACCTGCTTATTGAGAACAATCGTCTAACTGTAGGGTACATTTTTATGGAAATGTTCTCGCTCCCCTCGAGAGAGCGTTGCTTAGGGATTACATACACATGCTGGAGAACCAGCATGGCTCAGAGGGCTCCCCGCGTAGAGAGCAATGGTATTTAACACACAGCGAATGAGGAGGGAGATGACGAAATAAAGCCTCCATTTTGGCTCCAAGCATCACAGCAAAATACATCGTGGATGGATGGATGGTTGGGTTGATTGATTGAGTGATTGATTGAGTGATTGAGCTTTGTTGATACAGAACACACACAATACACAAGCAAACATGCCTATTATCTATAGATCATATACTAGCCCTGCTGTGGGCTGATAAGGAGTGGGAATGGGCTGTAAGTGAGGAAGAGCAGAGAGGTGGGCAAAGGGGAGGGTGATATGTAAATCTGTGAAATCAGTGATAATTACAGCGAGCGCACAAAAAGCCACATCACAGCTGGCAGAGATGGTGCTAATCATCCTGACACAGCCTGCACCCAGACACCAAGTGTGTGTGAGTGCGTGTGCGTCGATGTGCATGTGTGTGTATAGAGATCGAAGCACAGTATGTTTGCATTATGATGAAAAGCATGTATTTTCTTTGTATCCAGGATTCCTCACCATTTACTAATTTGATGGCTATGTAACCCCAAAGATTACTTAAATAAATAGTTGTCTCCGCAAAATGGATGATATGCCTGAGAAATGTAGTAGGCATATTTATTACATCCATGCCTAGATAAATTGCATTAGATCTCAGTTTGATAGTATGAATTAACCTCTCTCAGTAATGGAGGTAACCCCTTCCCCCCCCAATACGAGGTGCATAGGAATACAGATTTTATAGGAAATAAAAAAGAGGATTTGAGGAGCATTTAAACCCAGTCATTTATAATAGTATTGAATTACAATAAACAAAAGTATGAAAGTATGAACATTTTCATTTATATCAAAAGTCTACATGAGCATTAATTTGTGTTTTTATGATATTGATATGACAAAGATTGCAGCAATGACTAGAAGCATGCTTCCACTGTTATATGGCAATTGCCTGGTGTCTTTTTAGGCCACACAACTAGTTCCTCATCTTTGTATTTTATTATTATTTATTTTCCAGGTGGATATGATGATATGAATATCACACACGGAAGTGTCTGTCTCTTATTGCCACCTCAGCTAATTCTTTTTAAAAGGTATATATTTTCTTATTATTTTCCATTGTCATCTTTGAGTAAATACGAAAACAAAAGAAAATAATTTCCCGGTTTTGTCATGAGTTGTGCTCGCTTCAAAAGTAGACCTATGTCCTGCTAATAGACCAAATCATGTTTTGACATTTCTCCCCTCTCAAGAGGATAATGAGGTCTTCAATTAAATGTGTCTGTGATTTTCAGTAAAATTAAAACCCAATTTCACTGATTTATCATCTATCATTCACCACTAATTTATCATTGTCTTGGCAGGCCCTCCTTGAATCCGTGGAGCCTCGTGTTTTATCACCGCGTCCGTGAGACAGCTTTGTTTCCCTGCAGCCCCACAGCCTGTTTGCAGCAGTAACACAGCGCCATGCAGACGGCCGCTCTCTTACCTGGATAACTCGCATGTTTAGTCCTGTTTCCTGGGCCAGTTGTTCTCGGATATGTCGGGTTGGTTTTGGTGTGGCGACGAAAGCGGCCTTTAACGTTTCCAACTGCTTGGCTTTGATGGTGGTCCGGGGCCCTCGCCTTTTGGTCCCCGAGTTCTGCTCCTCATTCTCATTATTGTTCGTTTCCTTATCTGAGGACGTTGAATTGTCCGTCTCTTTTATGTCATCCTGTATTGGATCCTGCAGATCTGGCGATAAACTCCTATCTGTACACGACGACACTGGGGAATGGAAGAAAAAACACACACATAGGAAGGTCTCGATCGGAAATGTCAAGGGGGGTTTCTGGTTTAATTAGGCCTAGACCTGCATGACAGTAATAGGCTACACTGCAAAATACGTCTTAACTGGTTATTTATTATTTGAGTCGTAAAATCTTTTCTGCCAATGGGTTGAGTTAATTTCACTGGTTTCCAACGCAAATGTTTGTTTTTCAGGATAATTTTCTTCCTAATCGAGTGATCTGCCTTATTCTGCCTCGTTTCAAGACACAGACACATATTTCTTGGACATTTCTGAAACTGCATCGGAAACAAGTGGAATTATCTCACCACACTGGCTGGATTTTCAAGTTATTTTAAGAAAACTACGATTTTAACATTGAATTCGAGAATACATAGAATGTAAATATGGATATTGTTGGCAGTAGAGCAATAATAAGACGTGAAGTGCTTAGGCCTTCTCTATGTGAACAAAATTTCGCTATGCTTGAAAATAATAAACATTATTGTAATAGACATTTAGAGCCAGCGAGCATTGCAATATGAGCTAAGCATGATGGGGAATGGGATCGTTGTCCTTGTGACCCTTATATAAATATAGATAGATAATGGAAGAGGCTACACCATGGTGCTTATCCCCATGGAGCCTGGCGTACAATAACAAACTAGCATTGTCCTTTGGAGGTAAATATTGAAACCATTCACCTGACAAGGTTGCTGTAATATGCTCTCCATTTAAAGACTATTGAAACTGAATTGAATTCAGAAAATTATCAATAGATTTTGTTTTCGCCCACCCCTGTCGTTCTCTCGTCATTTATTGACCGAGGAGAAATAATGAAAGCAGGCCTACCATTCTGTCAGGCTTGGGCTCAGCTCACAGTTGGCCCATGGTCTTAGTATGTTGATTCAAAATTGCCATTTTGTCTGGCAGACTTTCAAATTAATTCGCTATTAAGCTGTTGAATGGGGGAAAGGTCTTTTTTATTATGGTTTCTACATATATTGCTTGCCTAAATAGACTATTTCACACATAACATAGGTGAAATGTAGTAGATGCTTTGCATTTTGAAATGGAATAGAACACACACACACACACACACACACACACACACACACAGGTCCACTGTCGCAATTATTCCAAGGTTGGCAGAGAGTAATGGCTGGTCACTATGGTTTAATAATCTATTTAGTACAAAATAATGTACATATTCTTGTCACCGGACGAGGAGACGCGTTAGGGTGTTGATTACCTGAGTTCAAGTTGACTTCCTTGATGGCACCAGAGCTCAAATAATCTTCTTTGCACACGAACTTGTTTTCGTCTATCACATACAGTTCCTCGCCTGTGGACAGCTGCTTGTTACACACCATGCAGGTGAAGCAGTTCAGATGAAACACCTTGCTGCGGGCTTTGCGCACCAAATCGTTTGGCGAGATTCCCTGCAGACAGCCAGCGCATTTCGTGCCAAACCGTCTGGAAAAAAAAAGAGAATTGGTGTGAGGCTTTTTAACACCAGCGGGCTCGCACACTGTAGGCCCACAATACACAGGACCTGCTAGAGAACAACATACTTGTCTTATAATTGTTCATTAGTTAACAGATCCAACACACAACATCCTATAACTGATAGAAATAGCTTAATATTTTTGGCATATGATTATATATGTGAAAAACAAAAATAATAAAAGGCATAGCCCTAATATTGACATCATCAGGATAATATCATTAAAAATGATGATAATAATCATAAAAACGCAAATACATCTAGTGCTATTACTAGCCATAATATTAATACTATTTCTACTAATTCTTACAGTAATACTACCACCACCAAAATCACTACTACTATTACTACTTATAATAAAAACTACTACAACAACAACACCAATAGTAGTAATAATAATAATAATAATAATGATAATAATAATAACAATGATAATAATAATAATACATTTTAAAATCTTAGAAAAGGATAACAATTTTGCCAGTCATCCTTAAAATTCTCACTACTGGAGCAAGGCCTGATCATCATTAATAGGCTGCTATGTTTACAGTGATAGGCCTAATGAACGAAAACATATATCTACATATATATCTACATTGCTCCACAACTCTGACTGAAGCAAAAGCCCTCGTGAAGCGGGAAATCCAAGCCACCCTTGTTTTTTTAAAATGGAGAAAATCATAGCTGGGCCTAACTCCCAATGATGGAGGTGTTCTGACAATAACCTCACGCAAAACGTATTAGTGACAATCAACACATTGTAGCCAAGGATATATTATAGGATTAAGCAGAGTATGAACATCTTAGCGTGAAAATCTTCTCTTAATCCATTTTCACCCGCTTAAATACTGGGCGGGTAGACTTATCAATTTGATACACAAATAGCCTAAATACATTTCACAGAGTCTCCCTATTTGACAGTGTGCATAGGCAGAGTGTAAACACAGGGCAGCTGAAGTGTTGCTGACGTTTTATCGTGTTGTATTTGTGCAGAAAGAATAACACATCACATTTCATACATGTTTAGTGGTGTGGCAGTGCCTATAATCGGGGTGCATGGTTTTATGAACATGGAGAGTTTTGCAAGAGGGGCTTACACTGGACCTACGTGGACTTTGAGTCGGCCTTGCCGGGGGTGCTTAAGCCACTGATGAAGGCAAGCACCCCTTTTTGTCGTGCATTGTTTTAACACTAATGTAGGCTTGTCCATTTGCAATGGTATCGCTTCACTATCCCCTTTCACATGCATGGCCATGCCTCCCCCAGCGAAAGGGCAGAACTCTACTTACACAACAAATGGACACATTAGGGTGATTACTGTTTCGCCTGGCTAATGGCTGGCCATTTAAATCCGCAGCTTGATGGGACCAGGGTAATATGATGGCCAAGGCCGTCCGGGGCCAATAATAGCCTATCCCAACAAAGGCTTAAATGCTATGTCTTACATGTCATTAGACAATTTGGGGGAAAATAACTGACATACAAATGAAAATGATGCTAAGAGAGTGCAACGAGACAAACAAGGGCTTCACTTATCACTCAATTAAGTGAAACACTTTTTAGGAATTGTGCAAAGCTTAAGAGCCTAATGGATGTTTTTTTAAAAAAACACTCTTGCATGGATTAGTGCACAAGATAAAAAAAGGTAAACGCATAAAACACTATACACAAAGAAATTAAATTTCAGGTGTCTTATGTTTTATTGTTGAAGCTCAGTCAACAGGCCAAACACCAGACTATTCTGATGTGGCCAATATTTTATAGGGCCTACAGGCAAAGCGATTTACAGATTAAAATGTAAAGTTAAAAAATATATATATGCGCTATCAATAATGTCTTCAGACTTATTCCACTGATGCATTTCGATAACGATGGTCCAAACTGTTTTAGAGCAAGTGATTTGATACTTTGATTATTGTGCATATACACTTTATCTTTAGGCTTGGCTTTGTGGGCCCCAGTGTTATTTTATATTTTGTTTTCGTTTATTTACTGATAGAGATGTTGACATTATTTTATATTATGGCATTAGGGCATAGATTATTGTGTAGACTAGGATCACGGTATAATTTTGAAGAGCTCTACAGGCTATCTCTTACCGGAAAAAGTCAATTTTGCAATAGAGCTTGCCGTCCCTGGAGAAGCACTTCTCGGTGAGGTTGCAGTTGCAGTCACAGCATTGGACGCACTTTGCGTGCCAGGCTCTGTCCAGCACGTTAAGGAGGAACCGGTCCAGGATGGGCCGTTCGCACCCGGCACAGAGGACCATCATGTCTCTGGCCTGGAGGACGCCGAGTGCCGACCTTCCCACACGGACACCGCTGCTCGGACTGGGGGAACCCGGGTCTACGCGGAACAACGTCTTGACGCCGGGAGATGGACAAATTCTGGAGCAAATGTGCTGTCAGGCGACAATTGTGAAAAAAAACCTCCCCTTCAAATGCCGCAAAGTGACAATCCTCGGGAATTATTGTAGTCCTGGTCCTGCTATTTGCTGTCCTGGCACTTGTCAGAATCCACAATCCAGAGGAGAGAAAGAGGGATTTCAGCCGCGCCAGCTGTATTCATTGATGGACTGTGTAATGGACATACCAGACATTTTCTTTCACGAATAAACTGTAAATACTTCTTTGTTCTATTTTTTTTTAATAATTTCTAATATTTTATCCTTCGGGCATGCTTTGTTTTGGGTCCACTTATTTTCTTCGCCTCACCTCACGTCGCCACTTTCGCATCACTGTGCCTGGGTTATCATGAGGTTTGCAAGAGCGACGCGCATCCTGCATTCAGATTGGATGACGCCCTCGTTAATTCCTGTGCCCGTACAGCCAATCAGAACACAGTTGTTATGGTTACATGTTTATAGCTGTAGCCTCCAAGAGGACCAGAATCATGTTGTCCAGAAATACTAGGACCATGGATTCAGAGCATTTTAGCTCACTGGGGAGCTTCAGGATCTCATAGGTGGGTCACGGAGACTGCAATGATCTTATAGGGGAAAACCATAACCTGCACACTATGGAAAACGAATAGCCTCTCTCTGCTCAGCAAACATTTTGATTGGACGTTTAAACATGAAAGATCCCTACACACGGAGAAGACCTGCCAAACACGATGAAGGTTAGGAGACATCTGTGTAATAGGCAACAGAGGGCCTCTTTACGGTACTGCCATTGAAATGAACCTGAATAGATGCAATGCGAGAGGGAGTATCTGAACAAGGGCTAATACTACAAAACATTATAATAGCCTAATGGCAAAACCTCCCTGCATTACACTGTGCCTGTGTTGGGTGGAAAGAGGGAGGGAGGGGGGCGGAGGGCCTTTTCTCATGCAGAAAGCTATTTACAGGGAAATGCGATGGATTAGCCGGAGCTCATCAATAGGGAGACCCTGGTCACCCGGTGGTTTAACAGAGTGGCCACCAATCGAAGGGAATTTCAATATTTACCAACAGCTCCGTTTTGTTAGTTGCAGTAAAGCAAACATGCAGTTCGTTAATTCGTGTTAGTGGAGAGGTAAGATTTGTTTAAGCATTTTCTTTCCACTTTTATAATGGTTCATTTAAACAGCCACTCATTTCACATTATGAGGCGATCCGATTTAAGAATGGAGCAGATTAACACTAGGGCTACAAGTTTAAACAGATGAAGGAAACACAACTATAAAACGTTGTGTTTTTAATTATTAACACGTAATTACCAATACCAATCACATTGTGTTATTATTAGTATTAGCAGTAGCAGTAGTAGTAGTAGTAGTATTAATAGTAGTATAAGTTGTAGTATTAGTAGTAGTAGTGGTAATAGTAGCAGTAGTAGTAGTAGTGGTAGTATTAGTGGTAATAGTAGTAGTAGTAGTAGTGGTAGTAGTGCTAGTAGTAGTAGTACTACTACTAGTAGTAGCAGTAGTAGTAGTAGTGGTAGTCGCAGTAGTAATAGTAGTGGTAGTAGTAGTAGTAGTAGTAGTGGTAGTAGCAGCTATCTATCTATCTATCTATCTATCTATCTATCTATCTATCTATCTATCTATCTATCTATCTATCTATCTATCTATCTATCTATCTATCTATCTATCTATCTGTCTGTCTGTTTTAATGACAGGGTATTTCAAGTGTCTGGTGTAATTATTGGATAAAAAAAGCAAGTTGAGTGGGAGCTAGGGTACATGCACATGTACGTGCCCTGTAGCCTCTCAACCATGTGATACACTAAAAAAAAAGGTGGGTATTTGGAGGGGCAGACAAAAAGCCCTCGGTGGGAAAAAGAGCATGTGAGGCAATTGCATGCAACCACCTCTTATTTGATTACATCTGATTGTGCAAAGCCTGTTTGCTTTTCCTTTTCTACTCTACACTGTGCGTAAGCAAGCCACCCAAAGAGCGAGATCCTCACCTGAAAAGAAGACAGCCGAGGAGGGAACTGTCCAGGGTACCGAAAGCAAGAAGCACCAAGGACAGCAGAGGCATTTTCTTTTCTCCACCAATCACACATTGCATGACATATTCTGCAGACTCTAGACTCTGACACAGTGGTGTAGGGGTCAATAAAAGGATGGGACAACTATGACTTTTAGTCAGTGATAATGATAAGGCATCATAACCACCTATACAAACAAGGATCTAGTTATGCTTTAAGAAAAAGAAACATGTATTGATGTTTTTTTCTTCATAAGACTCTTTATATAGATTATATCAGTTTGATGCTCCCAACTATAATTTATACAATGAACTTCTACAATTTCTGTCTAAAAAGTAGGCAAATATTATCCCTGAAAATAAAAAGGTGGGCGAACTGGGCTTAGGTAGGCTTGCCCTCCACGACACCCCTGCTCTGACACAGTGTAAATATTGAACAGACTCTTTTTAGAAGTTAATAGCAGATAGCAGAATTACTCAGGTGACACAATTTCAAGATTAACCCGTGCAAACAAATTGCTGTTAACATTTCCTTTGGACTTTGTCAAGATAATGGACAAATGACGTCAAATAATCGAGATAGTGTCTCCTAACTACTATAATAATAACACAATAATTTACTGAGGATCAGGAGTGTTATGCTTGTCAAATTGTGGAATAATTTGCTTCATTCTTCATCTGTGCTGCGTCAATATACACATGTGGCATCTAATCATCATGGGTGTCACATCATGAACAAATGGTCATGTCACTTGACCAATGGATGATAAGAGCCATTTGATCAGCATACCTAGAAAAAAAAAAAAACATTTCCAAGAGTGAAACCCAGTGACCCCAGAGCCTAGAGTGGAATTCATTTCAAGTACCAACCCATTCAAGCTCCGTGGCGAAGTCATGTCTCCATTGTCTCGTCACAAAATCGCACAGCATATCAGAGAAGGCTCCACACACGGGTTTCAGCACTGAAGGGTGGATTGTTAGCACATCAAATGAAAATCAGAAAGCCTTCGAGCCAGGTAGCACGAACAGACTGGGGCTTCAAGAAGGGTTGGCTCACTTGCTTATTTAGTGGATAGGAGCTTTGTTGGAATACTACAACCCCTTCCACATATGCGCAGACAAACACAACACACCTAATTTCAAGGACCAACATTTGAAGTGGTTTGAGCATCAGTTCCCCTTTCTTTACCAAAAGGCCTTCACGAAATCTATGCAGCTATGCATGCTCTCTCTCTCTCTCTCTCTCCCTCTCTCTCTCTCTCGCTCTCTCTCCTTTCTTTTCTTTCCTGCAATGCACAAGGGTGAAAGGGAGGATGCATGCACTGCAGGCGATGTCCAACGACCCTTCACGTCCCTGGATTCAGTCTTTCTGCACCAGTTCTTACAAAATCTGTGCGTTCAGGACAGAGAAGCAAGGTTAATATTTCTAGTTTCTAGTTTAAAGTTTGGAATTTTACTTTAAAATGGCCATGCATGAACATGTTATAGGAAGTGTCCACCCTGTACCATGACAGCCTGGACACCTGAGCAATACCTGCTCCTCCCCTCTCCTCCTACCCCCCCTATAGCCCCCCGCTACCACCACCGCCAACATACACATGCATACACACTAACGCACACGTACCCCCTAGCCCACCTCCGGGGCCCCTCTCTGGCAGGGCCGGTCCCAGGGGAGAGGTTAGTATGATGGATGTCTGATTGGTAGCCCTCCCTTAGGGCCTTCCTCTCCGTCACCTCTCTGCGCTCTGAATTAAAAGGCCGTTTGTCTCCTCTGAGTCCTCAGCTGTAGAGTGCTGGCCTGCAATTTCACAGCACTCAGAGAGAGAGGGAGACCATTACAGAGGAGGTTGTCAGGGGAGCCATCAGGGCCCGGACACGCCTGAGGGACTCTCTCTCTTCCCTCCATCTTCCCCTGCTCCCTTCTCTCCTCCTCAGCCCACCAACACCTCTATCCCACCGGAGGCTGCCAACCCTATACTCACAAATATATCACAAATATATAAATATACCAGTTTATTGTTGCATTCAAGCACGCACACACACACACACACACACACATCTTTAGATGCTTTTTCATATTAAAATCCATTACACTCAGTTAGTTTTCATATCGAAAGCATAATACATGTAATAATACTAATACAATACAATGTTAAGAGGACAGAATAGAAATAACACCAAGCCAAACTGTCTATATCTCATAGGTTCAGATAGACATTTTCATAAATCCTCACATATAAAAGCAGCCTTTCCCCCCTAGTCAGTGTGATGGTGTACGCACATTGCTTTTTCTGCATCATTTCTTTGTGTTTTGTGCGTCATACATTCATTCACCACGCTGCGCCATTTAAATGTGTCTTGAATCAAAACAACGGGGAAGTTAGTTCACCAGGTGAGGTTATTATGAAAGAGACGCATGGAATTGCTCTTGTGTATGAATTTACGTTTCTCTTTGAAGGCCAGCGAGAAGCAGAGGCTAGATAGCAGCGAAAACAAACATGGCAGGGATCTCACCTCACAAATAAAACCTTCTCAATTACACTTAATAAAGAGCTAATTCAAACAACCAGATTCACCTTTAGCTGTATGAATGCTAACTCCCACTGTACACATTCATGCTTGCGCACACAAACAAGCGCATACGCACGCCACGCACACTTGATGATGTTGTTTCATCCACTGGCTCATATCCTGTGTAATATAGCTTTTAAATAGACAGGAAAAGCATTATTCTACACCGGGCGAGCAGCTGCCACGAGCCCCTGTGTGTAATTGCTCACCAGGATGAATTCCTACCTGAATTCAACCCCTGTGTAAAGTGGTGTGGCTTTCTGTGGAATGGTGTAAAGAAGGGATGTAAGACAGGTGGATGAGACCTGGGTAGAGTGGAGAGCAAGAGCCTGACTGGGTAGCTCACACCGTGTCGAGTTCAGTCCCTGTCATTGAGATATAATGAGGGAGATCACCTTTCACTGTGGGCCATCCTAATGAGGTAATGAATGGGGGTGTGCATTGCACCTTTGCCCTTACCTACTCTATTAATCAGAGTAGGGTCACACACAGCCGCCAGGACCCAACCTCCCCCATCTGGCTGCACTAATGGTCCGACCAATGGATTGAAGGTGCTTTTAGTTAAAGAGCCCTGGTTAGCGAGCAAGAATATAGTGGAGGATTGGAGAGGAGAGGAGAGGAGAATGGCATAATGTCCAGAGAGTGAAATGAAGGTGAACAACTGTTGAGGTGGAGGGCAGAGAGGAATTGGAAAGACAGGGTGAAAAAATGTAAAGAGGCAAAAAAAAACGAAAGAAAGAAATACAGAGCAGGAAGCAGCTGCCTGGGACAGCGCTTTACACCTTCAAGGTAGTTGGAGCGAGGAGTGTGTGTGGCGCCAACCTCTGACCTCATCTTAGCCAGCCCGAGGAGGGATCAGAAGGGTCAGCCAGCTATCTATACTACGGCCGAGCCGGGATCAGCTGCTGACAAGCATTTATGAGCCACAATGAAGGACAGTGCCATTGTGATCCATCTCACAGCAAAACCTTCACAGAAGATTGTGTGCATGTCTGTGTGTGTGTGTGTGTGTGTGTGTGTGCACGTGCATGAA
>OOFE01021496.1:3558-28736 GCA_900323365.1 Monocentris japonica | reverse complement strand
CCCCCCGCTCTCTTAAAGGTATTATGAAGCAGTTAGGCAATTGCCTCGTCTTGTACTTATCTACTTTGATGAGAGACTGAGTGTTAAGGATCACTGCTCTCACACAATCATTAACTAGAACAAAATGAGCGGTTCAGTGCCTCTGCTGAGTGTCTCTTTGTGTACACTAGTAGTGGTAAATATGAATGATCACACAAAAAACACCACTATATCAAAAAAAGCGATACAAGCGGTGATGAAAAACAGCCCTTTCATTCATTGAGATGAAGGGGACGGTAGGGTCCGGCTGATCACATCCCATCCCCTATACTGCATTAGGCGTGTGAGACGAGCTGGCTTTGCTGATAATGTCAAAGCCATCTATTTTCATGCAGTGTCTGAGGAAAGCTCTGTGTACTGAGGCTGTTAGGGGCTGTTTCTCCCCAACGCTGCTTATTCTGCAGAGGGGCTACACATGTCAGGAATACTGATCCCTACACAGTGAAGGGACAGCTGAGGCAGAGTGGAGCCGTATGCATACATATGCACGGCACCTCCCTCTTTCGCAGCTCTTTCATGTGACTCATGAGAGCAATGCCAATCCAAGTCGAGCAGTGCAGGGCATGTTTTTGTCACTTCTGACTCACAATATCTGATGAGCCGCTGTCCGAGGCTGCCTGTTAAGCTCTTTCTTCAGAGGATAGAACCAAAAATGTGATCTTTCATGCTTGTTCCGCATTCGCATGGGGTGCATATAGCACATATGGGCAGCTATTCTTATGGAACAACACAAGGGTTTCTCTCAACAGCCTGTAGATCAACTGCAGCCGAGACAATCTGGCAGATGAGAATAAAATAAAAAAGGGAATTCTGGAGATCCTGCCTCTCTCGGTCTGTGCCTTTGACAAACTTGCATGTTCATGTAAATGGTATTAAATGAGATTTTAAGAAGTTGTGAGCATAGAGGGGGGCAGGAGTTGTACTAATCCTGCTGCTCTATATTTATTTAATCTGGGCATTACTGCGTGCATGAAATTAACCGCATGCTGTTTCTTCTTCTGCCTCCCTCAGGGACCTATACAATATAGGAGCAGGCCATTATATTGACACTGAGTCGATAGTCAGGCTTAATATTCAAGGTCCGGGCTAATGGGCTTGAATCAAAGGTTATAGTCATTATTTACTGTAGATTCCTCACCTAATATTATGGGAGAAACCTCAGTTTGAATAATTTTCAACCTATTTCAACCTAGCAACCTGCACATTCCTTCAACACACTCTCTCTCTCACACACACACAGACACATCCTGTTATTGTTCATCTGATAAGAAATCAGACCAGTTCAAGCAAGTCAGGTGAAGTAACAGGTGAAGGCGATGTGACCTCGCATGAGGGGCGCTGATAGGATTTTCCAAGTTGTCACACTTGAGAGTCTAACAGGAAAAGACATCAGCACCTTAGGAAAGTCATAGCCCTGTTGCCCTATTCTTTTTGAGGCTCCCTCCAACTGCAGCCCTTCTGAACAATAACCCCTTTTTTCCCTACTAATTACTAATGTTTGCCTCTCACCGGTAGCCGTTCTGGGTGTCGATGCAAGTTCCCCCATGGAGGCAGGGGTTGCTGGGGTAGGAGGAGCAGGGCTGGTGGGTCATTTCCCTGGCAGCGCAGCCACACACAGCCGAGGACGTCACCTTCACCGAGACCAAGGATAAACTTCCTGAGTCCACCAGGGTGGGCGAGTCACTGATGCTTAAATGCGTGGAGCATCCACCGGCGGCCTTGCAGTCTGTGTACACACACTCATCCACCTGCACCTGACTCACGTTCACACGCAGAAGTAACTGAAGCTGCGAAGAGAGAGAAATGAAAAGAAGAAGGACAGAAAAGAGGGAGAGAAAAATAGGAATCAATAGGAGTACAATACAATCATCTGATAGTACATACTGATATACATTGTGCAAGGATATCAGGACCTTGCATGCAGTGCAAAGGAACAGTGCAAGGGATGCTATATATATATTACACTACATAAATGCATTAAATATTCCACAACTGTGTGTTGTAAAGCAGCATGGCATACAGTTAGATATGAGTAAGGAAGAGTGATACAGAAAATGGTTTACAACAGTCCAAGCGTTACAGGAGCTGAAAGTGGAAGACAGGTAGCATGTAAGAGAGAGGAAAAGAGAGAAAGACAAGAGATGGAGGGGGGAGACAGAGAGACATGGCAGGGTCAGGCTTTAAACAGACAGAGACTTGGTGGGAAAATAAAAGGGCAGATAAAAGCCCAGTTATCTCTCCCCTCAAGCCTCTCAGTGTTTCACTTGATGTATGAGCACTGATCTCTATCTGGAAGACGAGTCGGTATATACTACCTTCTTCTTATGTGCAGCCAGAACACCATGCAGTTTCTCAGGGTGCAGGTAGCCAGTATTGGTTCTAACAGAGAAGTGGATGTCCAGTGTCTTCTCCCCTCTATCTGCTATGCTGAAAATGTTGATACTCCCTGGCCGGACAGATAGGGATTCGGACAGGAAGTCCCAGAACGTCTCCAGTCGACTCTTCCCCTCGACGTGGGAGTCGATAAACTCTTTAGCTGTGATGCCTTCAGGAGAAAAGAGAGGGGAATTGTCAATGACAGCTAAATAGTTGATCAAAGTCTACTGAGTTCCTGATTCCATTAGCAGATGGGGTAGCCTAACAACTCCGTCCATTGATCCATTTCCTCACTGTGCCTGACTTATACATAAGGTGAAAGAGTCATGATGCATTCGGATCTTTTATTTCCCTACCGAAGCACATTTCTGGTCTCATGCATGAAATATTTTCATGACCTCGCAATCAATCAGATTTGTGGTGCCACCTTTCAATATTGGGAGAATGGAGGAAGTCACCTTTAATCTCCAAAAATGATAATGATTTGGAGTCAGAGGCATCCATAACAGCCTTCAACTCTATTCGCAGAATGGCTTTTTAAATGTCAAGGACTTTACCTGACACTTCCAAATTGACCTTTACAACACCGATTTGCTCTGAGAGACTGATAGAAAAATGAGGACCCGAACATAAACTTCAGACTTTTTAAGGAGGAGAAGAATAAGGAAAGCACTACCAAAATGCAGTATGAATGGTTGCTTTACAATGCCTGAAAATGTGAAATACTGCAGTATAAACATTTCTCACAACAACCTATTATTTCAGTGTTTAGCTGGTTTGACAACTTGATAATCATCCAATGAAAAAGTGTCAATTTATCCATTTCTATGGCAGATGTCTCATAAAGACAGAGTCACCATAACAACAACAATAGTGGTAGCAAAGAGCGAGCATGCTTACTGTGGATGGGAAGATAAGTGAGACAGGAATTCAAATGGAAAAGCTAGTTATTCAGTGCTCGGGGCAGAGCACCTCAGTAACAGCTGGGCTCTGTGTGTTTGTCTGTACTGTCTAGTTGGAGCACTAGATGGCGTTGA
The DNA here is from genome assembly GCA_900323365.1 of Monocentris japonica. NCBI lineage: Eukaryota > Metazoa > Chordata > Actinopteri > Trachichthyiformes > Monocentridae > Monocentris > Monocentris japonica. The sequence goes on along the minus strand of OOFE01021496.1, from coordinate 25,284 downwards.
GATTGGACGTGCGAGCATGTGTATATTAACTGTTGCTCTGCGACACTCCAATAATGTAAACCCCTTGAGCATCTTAACAGCACTAGTGCACTTGCATTCAATGTTATTTCAGACTCATTGTCATAGAGCTGATAGTCAGAGACCATATGGACAGGACTGGTTGGGTTACTTTAAAAAAGTATTCCATTGCAGTTACTAGTTACCTCAGCAAAATTGTAATCAGTAACATAATCCAAGGGATTACACAAACTCAGCATTCAGATTACTTTCAGGTACCAGATTTGAGGTATAAAGGTATCGTTTAACTTCCAATAATGGCCAGGCCTTTATTTACCTCAACACAAGAGAGCAGCAGGCATTTATTAGAGACAGGATATCATTTCTTTTGGCCTACAACTGCTAACATTTACTCCTATTCTGTAAAGAATTTATACTTTACATTTAATATGTTTGCTATTATTATATTTGAGGTCTGTAGGCTAAAAAATATGACTTGTGTAGGCAACCGATCTCTGATCTGCTACTACTACTATTACTTTTATGTTGACATGATGTAGGAGGTGATTTAAACGTGATTTATTATAATAATAAAAATAATGATAGTAATAATAGTAATCATGAATGTCTGTCTGAAATAATCGTGCAAAGAAATTAATTAATTTATCAAAAAACGTGATTACTGGTAACATACCAGTAGGCTACCAGAACACACTGGTCATCAGTCAAAGCATCAATGCATCAAAACAGAATGAAACGGAATGAAAACTGCAATGCTGTACAGCGATCCAAGCAGCTGAGTTATGTTTGTAATAAATTCAATGAGAAGGCTTTCGCATTGCTACCTGTATCTATGGCAACGAGATAAACATGTTCTTCTTAAACACGCAACGTCTCTTTTCTATAATAATGTCATTTTGTATGAATTTAGACTCCTTTGTGGTAATTTTGGTAATTTTATTGGGGATCAGCCTTTATTTACACACACACACACACACACACACACCAACACGCTGTTACAAGTATTCCTTTACTACCCTACCCTGCTTATAGGATATAGTGCATCACTAAACATCACACCACATCAGGTGTGCCACTCAATACTAGTACCTGTCAAACGCAGGGAGGCTGATGACAGTATGGCCTTTTCCTCCAGCTCTCTGACATGAACTCTGACTCCTGACATCACATCAGGCCACACCCCATCTGACACCCCCACCCTCAACCAGTAGCTGCCTGCTGGGGTGTTCTGTCGGATGGTCAGCACTCCTGAAGTCTGGTTCAGACTGAAATATCTGTGAAGAGGAGAGAATCTGTAAGTGGCAGAGAACTGCTTCAGTGGAAGTGGTGAGTGGAAAAAAAAAGCAGAGCAGCATGTTTTGTTTCTGAGCTCTTGTTCAGAGAAAAAAATACCTGACAGATGGTAGACAGACAAGGGGAGAATTGTCGTACCTGGGTTTACTCCAACAGAAAATAAATGCAAATTCATAAAAAAAACAAAGAAATGAAAAAGAAAACGGGCCAAGAAGTAAAAAGGCAATTTCTGTAGCTCCAAAATCCAAAAAAGCACTCGATAGTTGTCATAGTAACTGTCAGAATTTGTTATATGAATAAAACAAATATGCAATTGGTATTTCTAATCTGATCTTGAGGGTGTGAATACTGAAGAGTTGTACAAGGTCCCTGATAGAGCCATGATGTGCGAGTATGGCTGTTTCATCTAGGAACATTATACATACTGAGATTGCTTAGTTTGTTTGAATCTGATTGCATTTTCCAGAACAGCAATCACTGTTGACTGCTGTGATTAAAGTCCCATAGAAAGTGTTCCTTATATTACAGGCAAGGGAATTGGATCTGAGATTAGGAGAAGTACCTGTTAGGCATGTCTCAGATAGAGAGATAGCACTGAAAGAGCTGGTCCGGGGCCTCCTTGGAAAAATGAGGCCTGAACACCACTTTCAGTTTAGCAATGTCAACATCGCTGGTAAATGCTCTCAGCATTGATGCCTGAAGCTGGTGTACATATTGCTCTGTATTGCACATGTGTAGCTACATGTCAGCATGTATTAAGGAATGTTCAGTGTGTTTAACAGAGAGCTCCTACTTAGCGGCGCTTGTCTCCAAGGTGTAGGTCTTGTTGTCCCAATCATCAGGATCTGGGGCATACACCTTCCCCAGTGCCGCAGTGGCCATCCTTCCTGTTCAAGGTAAACAGGGGCACACACACACACACACACACACACACACACACAGGGTACACATTGATTCTGTCTGGACAGAATCTGCTGATGCCAACACTTATCTTTTCGTCCCTCTCTTCTCCTTATCTTGCGTTCTTGTGTTCTGTTCTACTTATTATGCTCATAACTGTGGAGCCCCACTGCTGGAATGAATAGGCTCTCAGCGCTCCACTTCAGAGAGCGTAGAGCTTAAGGAACTGGGGCTATCGCAGTATGGATTATGTTATTATCGACCTGCAGTGCCAGAGTACTGCAGCTGGGTAAACAATGGCAGCCTGGATGAGTCACGCCGCCCCTGTTTTCCACAATTACCGAAACTGCCGTGGAGCTGAGTGCGCGATCAAAACACTAACATGCCTACATACCTCACTGAGTTACCCGGAGGGCGGAAAAAAAATATTATGGTGCTGATCGTAATGTGATGTTCAGATGAGCTTTAGGCACAGACAGGGTTAGCAGGGGAAGAATGAGCTCAGGGCTCGAGGGGGATTTGACAACGACATTACCGTAGAATGAAGGGGGAAGAGCACATTTATGAATTCTAGACTATACTGAACAGGTATGGGAGTGAAAACTTCTCCCTACAGCTCTAGCCTCAATCTCCCCCTTTTACTCAAGCTCTTCTTGCAGTACCAAACCCTGTAGTGAAAGGGGGCAAGAGAATAAAATGGAAATGAGCAACTCACCCTTGCGGCTATGTACATACACATCCTTCTCCCCTGCTTGATGGGCATTGTCATTCTGGTCCCCAATGGTGATGGTGAGTGTGTTCGTGGCTGTCAGTGGTGGACGGCCGCTGTCAATCATTATCAGTGGTAGGTGGAACTCCCTTTGCCTTTCCCTATCGAATCTCCGCAGGGATGTGAGTGTGGCAGAGCCATTCCCGTGATCCTGCAGGTGGAAGTCGGTGGAGTAAAGTGGGAGTAGGGCAAGAGAGAAAGGAGGCCCGTGCTCTGGGGAGTCTCTGTCCACAACATGCAGAAGAGTTGAAGTATGGTTGAGCCAGACCACTTGAGGGGCTGGACTGTTTTCCCACAGCACAGGGGTGTAGGCTGCCTCTAACTCTGGTCCGTTGTCATTCAAGTCCAGCAGCGGTAATTGGACCGTTACACTGCCGTTCAGTGCCGGGGTGCCCCGGTCAGTCGCCATGATGACCAGCTCATATCCTGCCACTGTCTCCCTGTCCAATGGGTTGGCGACTGTGACCACACCAGCTTGGTTGACTGTAAAATGGCCATAGGGGTCAGACTCAGGAAAGATGCTGTACAAAATGTCCCCATTCATCCCTGAGTCAGAGTCACTGGCTACCACCTGGATGATGCTGGTTCCTACAGACACATCCTCAGGCAAAGGAGACAGCAGGTGGGAGCTGGGGCTGAACACAGGGGCATTATCATTCTCATCCTCCACTAGAACCAGACAGTGGATGAGGCTGGAGAAGTCAGAGTCCTCCACCCTGACAGTGAGGTTAAACCGCTGCTCCCACGACTTCTCGTAGTCCAGCTTCTTCTTCAGTCTCAGAGTGCCACTCTGCTCCAACCTGTGGCTGACCATGTAGAATCTTTGCTCTGGGTCCCCAGCCACCACAGTGAAGGCCAACTGTCCATAAGTGCCAGCATCAGGGTCCACAGCGTTCAACTCCAGAATGGGAGTGTCCACATTACTGCTCTCGGACACACGGGCCCCACACCAGTCCTCTCTAAACTTTGGCACATGGTCGTTGATGTCCGTTACCACTATAGTGACGGTTGCCGTGCCTGTCATGCCGCCACCATCACGGGCCTCTACTATCAGCTGGTGGCTCTCAGAAAACTCCCGGTCCAGACCCTCTGCTGCCACAGATACTGTGCCGGTGCTGGAATCAATAGTGAAAATGTTAACACTGTTTGCATTGCGGGCATTCTCAGTAATCCGGTAGGTGAGGATTGCGTTCTGACCCACTGCCGCATCGTCAAGGTCTACCGCTGTCATTTCAACGACAAAAGTTCCAGGAGGGGAGTTCTCTGTCACGCTACTGTGGCAATTATCAGTTTCACAGGAGAAGGTGGGTGCGTTGTCATTGATGTCCCACACGTTGATGATGACGTCGGTGAAGCCGGTGAGTCCCTCACCTTCCTCATCTGTTGCCATGACAACAAAGCGCCAGACGGCACGCTCCTCTCGGTCCATGGTGCGCTGGGCATACATTTCCCCCGTGACGTCGTTTATCATGAAATGGGACTCTGCCCCCTGGCCATGAATGGAATAGCGTATGGCCCCCTGGTCTGCATCTTTGTCTGGGTCAGTAGCTGTCACCTGGGGAGGTAAAGACAACTTCCTTAAAAAAATGGAACAGATATTCATTCACCTGCCCACCAAAATTACTGTTTTCTGACCACCTTAAAGAAATGTAATGAGTTCCACTAGTGCACTTTCCTTGCATGTGGCCTCTGAAAAGGTTCCAGCAGCCCTATATTATATGTTTATGTATATTATTACACATTAACAGTAACTAAACTGAATTACTGAACCGTGTTGCTGCATGAAGACATAGTCAGCACTTCTTAGTTGTCATATACAGCGAAACAGAACAAAAGTTGAGAAGTGGCTGCTTTAAAAAAGTAACTCATCTCAGCCACTCACCTGCAGCACAAACACAGGTGACCCATCCAGCTCCTCTGTGACGGAACCGTAGTACTCATTCATAGAGAACACCGGCGCCTCGTCGTTCTTATTAACCACATTGACCACCACTGCAGCATAGTCCTCCCACTTCCCATCCGAGGCCAGGACCAGTAGTTTGTACCTCTTCTGCACCTCATAGTCCAAAGGCTGAGCAATAAAGATGGCGCCCACCTCCGGCTCTATGTCAAAAACGCCGCCTATGTTGCCAGACGTGATCTGGTAGCGCAGCTTGGCATTGGCCCCTGGGACAGGAATCAAGAAATGCATGATCGGAGATGTGAAGTCAGAGGCTTTTAATTCTGAAAACCAATTTCCCTTTAAAGGATAATGAAGTTACTGAAAAATAAAGTGAAACTCAAGCGGCCTAATGTTTCGGGAGCCAATGATCTTTTGGATCTTTTAGTGGAATCCATATCATTGCTGGCGCAGTCTCCCTAGATTACACCTGCAACAACATGCTACCACAAGGGTATTAAACCTCACTTCTTCAAGGACCTGAACGTTAGTGGGTTTTCATGTTTCCCTTGCTCGTTTTGATTACTTAATTAAATGGAAACTTTGTACCTTCACAGCCTTAATCAGACACTAATTAAAGAAAGAGTGAAGAAAGTAAGTGACAGAAAGGGAGTGAAAAGCTGCATAATGTACTCTGATAGTGCCCTGTGGGGAATGATTCTGAGGCCCGAGGAAAGAGATGGTCTAGCAAAGAGGAAGTCAATATCTAAACTCATCTGCCGTGTCTCCATCAAGACCATCCAATCTAGGGGGTTAACACTGGAATAGATAATCTCCTAGAATGTCTCCCCTTTCAATCAGTGTGTTGGGCTAAAGTAGCTACAATCCCATGTAAATACACTAATCTGTACTATTAACACAACCCTAGCAGACAAAGTGCTCCCTGCCTCCCTCAGGGATCTGACAGGCTTACAGCAGTCAAGCCCAGGGTGGAGTTTTTAAACAGGACCTCTCAGTTTAGCCTCTCAGGCAGAGATGCGACAGTATTGTAACTTTAGTGTTGGGGGTTGGTGTTTTTCCACAGCTATTCGTCATTAGTGTTGCAGCATGGCCTAAGCCGCACCCCCGCTCACCATAAATACTTGATTAACGGCTCCAAACATGCTTGATCAAATCCCGCCCACCTACTGTGTGGGAGCGTGTCACTCTTTTTGGAACATATGTGCTATGTGCATCAAGTGGCTACTGCTAAATCTAGCACACTGTGCTCAGCTCAGCATGATTTCAGCAGAGCTCAGTCCAGATTAGGGACTGCTCTGTCTATTTTTTGCACATTGAAACTATTCCATGCCATCTCGCACAACACTGCCTACACAGTGCTGACAGATCAAGATGATTGACTGACAAGTGTTTTTTTCAATAGCTATTCCAAAGGAGAAAGTCTGGCAGAGTATGGAATATGAAATCTGGAAGTTTCAAAGTGCCTCATAAAAACTTTTATATTGGTTCTGGCTGGCTAGCTTCGATAACCTTTACTCCCAGGAACAGAAATGAAAAAATCTCCCTGGGATTTGATTGTTTCCTCCCCCATATGCTGCCTCGTCAAGCATACCTTCATCCTCGTCATTAGCACTAACAGTGACAACAGCCAGGCCCACATCTGCATTCTCATCGACGCCAACTTCATACAGCCGCTGAGCAAAGACCGGCTTGTTATCATTGACGTCGCTGATGAAAACTCGCACATATGCTGTGTCTGCAAGAATGACAGCAATGGCAGAAGATTAAACGACACAGCACGCAAAGCACGCAAAGCACACGCACACACTCATATTCCCTCCTTTCCATCTGTTTATCAATCCTTGGTTTCATTGTCACCGTTTAGTGGGAAGAGGCACTTCACCTGACTCAATGTGCCTCATTGACATGGAAATCAGACATGATATTATTCACAAAGATGTGCTGTAAATTACATAAATTATTCATTTTGGATTCAAGAGTTTATTGTTTTAGCGGGGGAAACTGTTTTCAGCACATAGAATAGCACTAATGGGGGTAAACGTCTTCAACAAGCTGCTTTTTCGCAAAGAGTCGACAAAGAGCCTCTCCACTGGGAAGGTTAAATATTTATAAGATGACAAGTGTTCATGTCTTATCTGTGCCTCCTCATTACGCTGTTTATCTCTTTACCTAGAAAGAGTAAATTATCTGCTCACAAAACACACGGGTGACGTGTTAATTTGGAGCTGCTGGAGTTGGAGCTGATGGTGGAATGTGGCTCTATTTTCTCGGCTTCTTTTTTTTTTCATTTTCCTCCTCTCTCGGTGTATCCCAGGGGTGAAACAGAGAGGCAGGTAATGTTTGCAGAGGAGATGAGCCCTTTCTGGATGCGAGAGATACGCAGCGCAAGGCGCAGCTAAGACTCATTGCAAATGCTAAGCAGCCCAGACATCCCTGGAGAGAAGGCGTTGCTGCTCCAAAACATCACCCTTTACCCCTAATACCGCCTTCACAAACATTTGCTGTGACCCGCGTCTGAATACAATGTCTTATTGCGTTACCCTAGGATACAGACAGAGGTTTTAAGGCTGCCAAAATGTCACAGGAAGAACATGATAAGCAAATATTGAACACTGAAAATACAAAATGGTTTGTAAAAAAAAGAGCTCTAAGAAATCTCTGGGCTATTTTCACATGGAAAGGAGCAAGGCTTTCTGGTCATGATTGTAGAATAAATCAAATTAAGATTCACTTTTCAAAGTCTGTCCCAGGGTGTAAATGAATGTAATGTAATGCCAGTGCAGCCTGTTTTAAACACAGTGCACAGAGGAAGAGCTCATAGTCTAGGTTTCAGTATTGCCCCGTGGGCTTGTGAAAAGAACAATGCTAGTTTTTATGAATGAGACATTGCAACCGGGGCGGAGGTCACTTCAAAGTTATCTCTGAAAACTAAAGAAGTGACTCAGAATTAGAATTTAACAATGAAGTTGCTTCCATGACAGGAAAAATGAGGATAAGGTTAAACCAAAACTTAAGTAAATGTATTTGACTTTACATTATACCTGAAGTAATAGGCCTAGCCTGGGGCCGGACCCTGCAGTGAGCAGTCCATGGCCATTTAAAAAATGTCTTAATGGAATTCATCAAAATGTAACTTTATGAGGAGTTTCATGCTAAGAAGAAAGCTCTGATCTGATGTCATTATTATTGTCGACATCACTTCTAACCTGGAAATACTATGACCGCAAATGTGTTCTCTTGGCATAAAAAGATCCAAGTCCAGGCACTTATGTGGGTTTGCAAATCAAAAAGCCTACATTAAAAGGTAGTGTGTTTGTAATTTTGTATAGTTTTTGTATATGGTCTGCGACTTTCACAGTCCATGCATGTAGCTTTTTCACTTTGAGCTCTTGTACCATGTTTTGCCCCTAGTGGCAAGGTTGGGGTGCATCCTGCTACACAGTGGTGAAGGTCTATATAACTGCCAGACCTGCATTGTACATCCAACATCCTGATGAAGGCATAAGCCAATACACGTAGGTGTTTCTCTGTCTTGGTCCTCTAATTAAAGGCTTTTTAATTTGCAAACCCACATGAGTGCCTGGACTCTTTTTATGCCACGAGAACACATTTGTGGTCATAATATGTCCTATGTCCTAATATGTTTTTTTTTTTGCTTATTTCAATTCCTGACTTCCTAGAGCACCCCTGGTTGTTTGAGGATTCATGAAGCGCTCCGTAAGATGAAGTTTTTTTTTCTTTCAAGATCACTTCTAACCTGAGTTGGGCTGTTTATTCTTGCCAGGTCGAGCTGACTCCTGGCCGTCCTCTGACTGAACCTCTAGCAAGTAGGAGCTGCGGGCCTCACGATCAAACACAGCTTCTGTGTAGATGGTCCCAAGCTTGGGGTCTATACGGAACAGATGGTGGTCCCCACTGCTGTCACTCAGGAGAGAGTAAGTGATCTGTAGAGCACAAGGAAATTGGAAATTAAATAAACAGGTAGCCTGCAGAAAATCCAGATATTAAAAGCTTTGTAGCTGAAAATGTCAAGGCCTCTGTTGTATCCCTCAATTCCATCTTTTCTCAATGCAGCCAAAGCCAGATCAATATGCTAGCCCACTGATATTGTCACAGTCACTCACACCGCTGCAACAGCACAGTTCCCAAAACCACCAAATCAACAGTTTGACAGCTCTGAAATAAAAGCTTCCGCACAGGAGGGATTGTGGTGTGATGATATGTCCCTCCAACTTCAGAGTGATGGAGGGAAGTGAGGGAATAGCATTTTGCAGCTGCGGTTACTGTGGTTTCAGATTTTTATTGAATCCCTCCATTTTTTAGGCTGCATAACCTAACCTGAACACAAAACAAGATTGCCACAAACCTCCCCATTAAGACCCAGGTCTTTGTCATGAGCAGACACGTGGAGAACTGAGGTCCCTATCTGGGCTCCCTCTGTCACTGAGGCCTCGTAGATGGAGGAGGTGAAAAACGGCACGTTGTCATTGACATCTTAGGGGAGAGATGAAACATGTATACTTTACCTAGGGCGAATTACAGGCAAAAGCAAATTATAGTAAAAGATACTATTACTGTCTATTGCTAAAACCTACTCATGTAATGCATAGTTGCTCAATTTCACAACATTGGTTAATGTCAGTACAATACAAATCATACCTGTAACATTAACAGAAACAGTGGTGAATGCTGCAAGAGGCACGGCAGCCACGTTCTGCGCCCGAACCCGGAGAGAGAAAAAGGGTGTGGTCTCATAGTCCAGTGGCTCAGACACCAGAATGGATGCAGAGCCATCTTCCCGGTTTGGGGAGAGGTAGAAACGCACTGGCATGTTGGTTTCTGGGACCATCCCGTCCTCCAGGTTATAGGTCACCCTCGGGTCACCAAGCTGAGAGGTCGCCTTGATTGTCTGAATGGGAAGACAGCTTAGGTTACAATCTCCTTAGGGTGAATGCCTACATCTCATGTTAGAATTAGGCTATACTCATGCACAAAAACATGCACAAAAGCATGAGATCATCAAGTGACCAAAAGCTTTTGCCTAAAGAAAATACTCTACATGTATACCATCTGGTTTCTTCCAGTTTAAACCCATCTGGGTGACAGACTACAAGCGAGGTGACTCAAGCCTTATGATAGCATATGATCAACACTCGTGTCCCAGTCAACTCTTTTCCTAGCGTGGATTCTGGTGTGGGTCAGGTAACATTTGTTCCTATGTGAAAGCCTGAACCCCAGTCTGCATCAGCACTAGGCCAGGTTAATTCGGTGCTTTGGCAGTCTGAAAGGAGCACAGGTAACGTCATATTTTGATTAAATGTATTTTGATGATTGATTGTCTGAAATGGACGTATGGCAGGAACACAGTCAAACCAATTGTGTGCATCCTGGACAAACCTTTCTATCACTAAATGAGTCTCCTTTTTAAGACCTTGGAAAAAAGGATTTTTTTACTCTCTAGATTGACAGCCATATATTTTTCATGTCAAAGGAGACATTTTGAATGAATTTAATTAGCCTAAGGCCATGAAACATGCTCAGCACATGCAGTACAATGTCAGCTTTCACTTAGAGCATCAAACCACACAAAAGTTTCGGCACACTGACAAGCTTTCAAAGGTGTATTTTGAGCAATAAAGAGCACACGGCGACTGAGAAACGTTCAGACCGCTCACTAGAAACATTTAATTAATTGAATTACAGCATCCCAAATGGCAGGAGTTGGAGTAATTAAACCCGCATTATAGCAATACACGTCCTAATCCACCAGCATTAAATCAAGTATTGATAAGTGTGCAAAATAATCTGCAGTTGCACACACGCACTTGCACACACACACTGCCCATACCACTATGGGTGTGTCCCTGGCGGTGTTCTCAGGGATGACCACGCTGTATCTCTCCTTTTCCCACTGTGGAGGCTGGTTCTTCACATTGGTGATGGTGACTGCCAGCTCCACCGAAGTACTGCGGTTACCCCCATCTGTGGCTATTATGTCTCGCGTAATGTAGGTCCTCTGCAGTAAACAAAAACAGTTAGGAAGTCATTTAATTTGGCTAAGACCAACATAAGCAGCAGCATGCACCTCAGAAAAGTTTATTAAGCTGTAATTCATGCAGGCAGATTGCACAAAGGCTGATTTAGTTTTGCTATTGTGCCATAATTGAACCACTGGGAGGACTGAGGAATTGTATTTCCTCAAGGTGGATGCACTGCAGGGAAAGTAGAAAATGTCCTCAATAGGTGATGAGAATGTTCTGATTATCTTTATAATTATTAGCAACAAACTCACTCCAGAGTCAGAATTTGTGAAGTAAGTATTTTTTTTTTTTTTTTTAATTCTAACCACCCAAAAAAGACAATGCAAGTCATAGTTATACCACATTGTTAATAAAAAAAATGCTTGAATCAGCAACCAATTGTTAAGACTTAACTTTTCACCCATCTACTGCATTATTCTATCAATTCAAATTATGGCATAGCAATTCTATTATTGTGGTGCACGTTTATGGAGGAATATCACTTCATTTAAGTATGCACATATACTGTTTTTATTCTTGGGACAATCCAATTAGTATTTGTGAACGAGTACAGCTCTTTTCCGAAGCCGGGAACCAGAGAACAAAGATTCTAATCTGCGATGTCCAATATAGCCTGCACAATTTACCATAAATGAATTCCTGACATTGTGGACTCATCCCAGTAAGTTTTTATATTACATTTGCAGTAATGCTGTCAGACCTGAACCAGAAAATATCCAGAAAATATCCTGGCTACGGTCACAAGCACCTTTTCCATCTTCTCCAATTTATTCTCGATAGAGCTGTACTATACGTTGGCATCACATCTGGGACTTTGGCTGCACTATCTTCTTCAGTATGCTATCATGAATACTGCTGTTCAGTGGCTCCTTTAGAATCCACTGAAATGGTCACAATGAAACAGCGCTGCACACACACAAGAATTGTTTTGGAAATGTTAATTGGCGTGACAGGTGGTTTGAACAATTTGGCTTTAATGCTCATTGACGGTAATCAGAAACTTTGATCAGACAATCAAAACGCCACAATGTCTCAGTTGAGTGTCTCACATCGAGACATTTAACATTTAGGAAAGCGCTTTTATAGTCTTAGTTGGAGCCCAAAGATTGCGTGAATGGCTTCGGAAATCTTTCTGAAAAATGCAAGAGTTTTGTTCAACAAGGCTTTTGACTTAACAATTTAAATTTTGCATGAAGTCACGGGCTAAATTGCCAGACACTTCTCAAGCCACTGCCATGAAAGGCATGCTAAATAATACACTGCGCTATACTGCCAAAAGGTTACTAGCCAGGGAAAAGGTCTTACATTTGACGAAGTGCATGTGTCTGAGTCAAAGATGAAAACAAGGAAAATAACATTGATATGCTACAGAAAACAGTATACCATGTCTAAATGTCTACAGCACATAGATCTGATACATGTAGTCATACAGATTGATAGTTTATGTTGCAGAATTAAAGATTGTTCAATGCTGCACATTTGTATTCCTCTGTAACTCAGAAACAGAAACCTATGTAGCTAGTTTTCATCTCTCACGTGTGATCATTTTTAATATTAGTTCACCTTTTGAAGAAACCTGCTTACGTTGTCTTTGCAGTAGTTTAAGTCTATCCCCTGGCACTCGACACAGTGTTTGGCTGTTGAGAAGCTGTTAGCATTGAGGTGCCATTGCAAGTCAAATCACATGCACAACCTTCCACACAGTTTCTTAATTGTTCCAGTTAATAGCCTAAAAATGAACTCATATTAAACTGTCACATGCTGCCAGTTTTCACAATGAACACAGAAAATTTGACAGTAAAAAAAAAAAAAAGGTGGTGAGGCAAAGTGGTGAGGCAACAGTATCATCTTAATTGTTTGCACGTAATGTCTGCCTCCAAATATTGATTATACCTCCTCCCAACATTTCCAATTACCAAGAGGCAATTACTTTTTGAACGAACAAACTGTGACAAAATCTGTGGCATCCATCTAAAAAGAGCAGATCTCTTTTGACAGAGATTATCAAGCTATTTTGGGTTAGATGATATTTAAGCGTAACAGCACAAAAAACATAGTCAGAGCATATGACCACAAGAACCCCAAGCTGTTTAGATCTATTTTTGATATTTTTTTACTCAAATTAGACTCCCCCTCCATCCTTTGCCCATACCACTGGGAATACGTGTAACCCAGTTTGGGAATAGCAGATGCAGGCACTTTGACGTGGGCCAGTCGCCAGACCCACAGACTGACATGTGATACTGGCTGGTTGGTTAACGGGCTATGGACTTTGATATCGTATGTGCTGGCTGACAGAGAGCCTGCCAACAACCGCTGACTGACCTGTGATATGGGCTGGTTAACATAGACCCATCCAGTGACGGGGTTGACCCTCAGGTACTCAGGCTGTTCCAGAGACATGGAGTAGGTGATGGCAGCATTAGTGCCAAAGTCGTCATCGTGAGCCGCCACACGCAGAAAACTGGTACCGATCATAGTGTCTTCTCTCAGAAAGTCTGGAGCGGATGGTACAAAGGAAACCATGGACTCAATTTTCTGGCCAAAGAGTTGAAATTTATAAAGCTGATAGTAACCTTAAAAAAATTCAAACACTTTTGTCAGGATAGTAGAAAGAATATGCTTGATATGCAAAACTACTCTAGGCTCAAGCCATACTGTTACTTTAATTTCATTTTTAATTCTTATTTAACACTCACACTCATAGCGCAAATTCTCAAACTTGGGGCTATTATCGTTCTGGTCCAGTATCTGGACGTTGAGCTGACAGATGCCGATGAGCGGCTCCTCTGCCCAGTCAGTGGCCGTTACCGTAATGGAGTACTCTCTCTGGCGCTCCCTGTCAAACCGCCTGGCCGTCACAATCACTCCTGTAAATACAGATTGACAATTAGCCAGTTCTACCACCCATCTATCCATACACACATGCACATACTGTATACGGTGGCTTCAGAAAGTATTGAGACCCCTTCACTTTTTCCACACTTTGTTGTGTTATACACTTACACTTTAAAATGGATGAAATCAATGTTTTTTGCCTTCAATCTACACACAATACCCCATAATCACAAAGCAAAAGCAAGGGGTCTGAATACTGAATACTTTCTGAAGCCACTGTACATGTATCTATTCATCCATTCTTTTATTCATCCATCCATCCGTCCATCCATCCATGAATCAAGAAAACAAGTAAACAACCAATTACAAATTTATTCAGGAAAAAAGTCAAGCATTCCTTTCAAGGGCAGGATTTATATTCCTATTAAACCTGAGGATTTGGTTCGGATAGGTTAAGATTGTGTTTTACAGAACACAAGCCATGAGTGCCAGAATAACTGTCCTTGACCACTTTAAATGAAACGATGATTGGTAAAGGTTAAGTGGACTGGTGCTTTTTTAATGGCTTTTTGGCATTTGACTCATGCTGTTCAGAATATGAACGCAGCATTTTGCCTCTTCTCCTCTCAGAATCATTTTAACCATACCTTTGCAGAGGCAATAGTCCTCTATGGTGTAGTACTATCTAGCTGTAAGTCTGACTGAGACCTATTTTATCCCCGAGGTCTGTGACCATTCTACCTGTGTCTGGATGAACTCTGAAGGCGGGCATGGCGCTGTCTCTGTGCATTAAGCTGTATTTGACTTTTCCATTCGCTCCCTCATCTGCATCCACAGCGTGCACTTGCAACACAAAAGTCCCCGTTGGCTGGTTCTCCTGCACCGAGGCCTGCTCCCGGTACTGCTGACACTGATGGAGAGGGGGAGGGATTGAAGAGGGTCGAGCGGAGAGCGATGAAGGAGGAGAGAGGGCAGAAAGTGGAGAGACAAGAAATAGGGAGGGATGAGGAGTGAGAGATGGAAGAGAATGAAATCCAAGAAAGAGAGCATTAGTTGGAGAGGGGGCCACGCACGAGAATAGGAGAAGAGAATAAGAGCATTTCAGAATATGTTCCATCATCAAGAGTGCAGAGATCACAGAATATTGAGAACAATCTAATCAGCCAGGAGGCCACTACACACAGTGTACAAGCTATACATACAATAGCCCATATCTATAGGAAGAGCCAGCACTGGCCAGCTTTGCCTCAGCCAGGTATTCAATCCATTTCCCCTGATGAACACACGACCCAGATAGAGAGCTGGTCTCTGGAGTCCTGCTGTTTCGTAATCAGATAAACTCGCTACACTCTGAGCAAAATGACCACGAGAGAAAAAATATGAGAGGAAGAGCAGAGAGAGAGAGAGAGAGAGGTAGATGGAAGGTTATAAGATAGATAGAAAGAGGAATAAAGCAAGGGTTTATGAGAGTTTGGTGACAGAGACAGTATGGCCTGTAGGTTATTGTTCACAAAATCACTTAATATCAAACATAATGTCACGTTAGCCCAGACGATTCTGAGGCACAACTTGATATTTAAACACTTGAAGTTACCAACACTTCCCGTCAGACCTGAATACATCTTCTGCTGAAGTTCAAGTCATTCCTAATTAAGGAGGAAGTTAATTAAACAGGTATATTATATTGTGATGATAGTGCACTTTTTTTCCAAACAAATCCCTATGAAGTGCCTAAAGATAGAGTGGGTGTACGAGCTAATCAGAACTCATGGGAAAAACACAAGGAGGGATCGCCAGGGCAAAAATGAGAGCTGGAGAGGGGGGACGAATGAGGATGGCGTGACTGACAGGAATGGCTGTAGTACATATAGGGGATGAGCGAGAGAGACGGAGGATGCTGCACACAGAAGTGAAAACTGCAACATGTTGTGTAAGCACATTTTTGATACATCTTTTTTCATGTACACTCATTTATAGCATAGCGTGGATATGACAGTAAATAGACTAACATGAGGTGTCAGCTGTTAATTCTGGTCCTTTCCTTTAGTTTCCATGTTGAGTCACAGTTGTAAGTGTGAGTGTGTGAGTTATATTTTAAATTCACTGAAAGGTCCCTCCTCACCTTCTCAAATATGGGTTTGTTGTTGTTGACATCATCAACCCCAACAATGATGCGGGTGGTGGAAGAGAGAGGGTGTGGCCCCCCGGATGCATTGTCGTCTGTGGCCGTCACATTCAGGACATACTCCAGGCCTTGAAGCTTGGGCAGGGGTGTGGAGCGCAGACGAATCAAGCCTGCAAAGACCACAGGCCCAGTAAATTGCATATTGCAAAACGGTCCCTTAGAACCATTGATTGGATTGATTGCTTTTGTCATCAACACCAGTGGGGTTAAGGGCATGATTCCCGTTGCAGCCACCCATGGTAAGGTATGTACTATCATGAGGTACTTCCAATAAAAACACCCCAGAAATGGTATACTGAATGTTGTTATGTTCCAGAAGTTGAGAGTGCGATATGGAGTGGTAGAAATTTACCTCAAATGTCCTCAAAAAGGTAAAAATCTAAAATGCAGACAAAATCCGAAAAAGCAATTTCACAGTGGTGATTTTGTCAGATTTCTAATCTAATAATTGCACGCTCTCCTCTACTGAAGGCCATCCGGCTCAAGCAGTTTCCGAGGAGAAAACATGAGTAGTAGGTGACTCGGGTTAAAAGTTAACCAGACTCAGCAGATGCCTATTAGTTGTTGCTCTCTCCCCGTGTTTCTGTTTTTATGTAACCACCGAGATAAAAGGTAGGATAAGAAGAAAACAGGATCTGAGTCAACATCTTTCCTGTCAACAGACTTACAAAAACATGAGAGGATGCAGGACGCAGCCTGTGATGTGGGGAAGCCCATTGAAATGTGAGCATGGAGGGGGGTTTCTATTCATCTCTTTCACTGCTCTTGATTACAGACAACTCAGCATGCTGATACACCCAGATGCAAGTGCGTGGCTCTCCGCTATTCCCCTTTACTTGTGATCTTGGCTGCCCACAGAGGAGAAAGGGCCTAAAGACAATGCCTGCATGACAATGACACTGTGCCACTAAATTGAAATAAGTGAATGGCGAGATATACACAGTAATTCTCCCGGCTTAAATGTCAACCTTGTTTACAAAAGCAACGTGAGCCGTAACAGCTATCCAATGAGCCAGCGCTCTTCATATGAAGTGGAAAGCCATATAGAAGTATTCCTGCATCGGAAGGATATTACTCTTTGCATTTTTTTTGTTGCTCTGATGATACACAGAAAGGGAGGAAAGGAACATAAGTGCAGTACACAAAAGAAAGAGGAGCCGGCAGTGTGCAGATGGAAGATTGTGAGCTATGACAGAGAGGTTGTTGTGAAATTGAATTGAAAGGGTTGGTTGACAAATGTCACAGTGCCTGACAAATGTGCCACTGGTTTCGGATCAAAGGGTAAATAAAAAAGATAAACTGTGCAGTCATCAAAGCTGCAGCGCTCCGAAAGCAGGGAACATTCCTCTCTGTACCTGCCAAAGGAAAAAACCCACTGTGGAAAATTCCTGAATAACGTCATCATTTGTATTTATGACCCCAGAAATGGAAACAGCAGCACTCGGATTGAAATTACTGCTTTTAATATCAACTTTCAATATCTTTCAAGATTGACTTTGAAAGTAGAGGGCATTCACGGCACACTATTGTATAAAGTGATTATATTAGAGGAAATTGAATGTGTGATTTGAGGGAAAGCCTGTCAATTAGGGTGAGAGCTGCAAATGTAAAGCCTGACTGGAAAATTAAGAAGTATCACCTTTCTGGCTGTCAATGACAAAATTGCCCTCCTCGTTGCCTGACGTTATTGAGTAGATGATTCCATCACCATCTGGGTCTTTAGCCAGTACTGTGGCGACCAGGGTGTTGGGGCCAGCGTCCTCGGAAACAAATGTCCGATATCTGGAAAGAGGCATGATAGTTATCTCTCAGAAGCAGAAAAAGAAAATGCAAATACACACACACAATCTGCAATAGAGAGAGAGACACACACACACACGTGCATATACACACACACCAGAGATTCATTCATACAGTTCAAAGCATCAGCAGGCTGATTAGACTTATGGTTGTGGCTTTTCCTTGTCGCTATGATTTAACCTGTCCTCTTAGCTGGCCGGCCCAGAGACAAACGATAATGTCCACTGGGATGTTGAAGTCATTGAACAAATGGTGTACCCAGCCCACTCTGGGCCCTTTGATCCAGTGCCTTTTAAAATGTCAACAGTGATTTGCTTGCTCCGTGGTGTTGGGCACTGAGATACCCAACAAGACACAAGAGACTGATATATACCACCGTGGTACATGGTACAAAGGGGTGGAGATGAATGGCTGTATGATTTAGAGAGGACTGGGGGATGAAGAGAAATGGGAAAATAACAAAGAAGAGATGGAGAGAGGAACAGGTGACAATGAGAGAAAGCCTGGCACTGAAGTGACAAGGAAAGTGATATGTGGGCAAGAAAAGGAGCAGCAAGGGGAAAGAGTGAAGCGGATAGACAGAAAGGAGCAGGATGTAAGAGGAGGGCGGTGTTCTGCGAGAGTTTGACTTGATTCGTCAGCAGAACTCATCCCCTGCAAGATTTTGTGCTGTATCCTCTTCGTGTGTGTGTGTTTGTCTATAGGAGGGGGGTGTCAGTGTCTGTGGCGAAGAGTCAGAGGTGATTGATGGTTTACAGAAGAATGCTGATGGGTGATTCATCTCGGCTTGCCGTGGCAGTCTCCGTGGCAACATGAGTGACCTGTAATCTGTCACCCGGCTCAGAGGCCACCTCTCTGCAGTTCTGCGGGATGAGACAGATACACTCCCTCATCTTCTCCTCCTGAAGCATCTCCCTCCATCTCACTGAACTGTGAAGGCGTGTTCAGACCGCGCGCCTGCCAGCCTGCATGTCTTGACTGTTTGCCTGCCTATAGGTTTCTGTGTGCGCCTCACTCCTCGCCTCCCCTTGAACCACTGCCACATCTCACGCAGCTGTGAACTGTGAAGACATGCCAGAAACGGCCAGTGCCTGTCCACCTGCATGCCCGAGTATCTGTCCATCAGTCTCACCTGAAGAATAATACCATTTCATAAACACGTTGGTCTAGTTCTTTGCCTTTCTACACACCTGTCTGCGCTGTATTTGCCCACTCTGTCCTTCTAACCTTTCACTCCACTCTTCTACCCTGAACACAGTTCTCTACATCTCAGTGAGCTCCGAAGACAAGCCCAAACAGACCTCACCTGGCAGTATGCCTGCATATCTTCCTATCTGTCTGCCGCTCTGGCTACAGTGTTTCTCTGCCAGCTGACAGGTTTCTCTGTTAATCTGCATGTCTGACTGACTGTCTCCGGTCTACTCGTCGTGCATGTTTTCGCTCTTCTCTTTTTGCTTGCCCTACGCCAGTCTGTTTCTCTCTGTTTCTCTCTTTAGTTGTACGTTTGTCTGCCTATATCTGCAGCTTTCTGTCTTCCTGAATCCCTGTCTGTCCCCTCTGTCCACCCACAGAGACTGACACCTGACAATAGAACAAGGCCGGGTAACAGAGGTCTGCTGCAGTTCCTCTGAAGGTTGCTGACACATGACTGACAGGACAAGAGGCTGACTCATTTGGGGGAATAAATGCAGCAGAGCCGGTGTGACAGTTGCTGCCCACCCACTCACTCAGCTTTGCCCAAAAGACTCTCTAGGACACATTGGATTGCATCCCCATGTCAGTTTACTGCATACTTTTGGAAAAAGCAAGAACATAACCCCAAGCAATGCTGTGCAAATGCTTTTTACTACAATATTGAACAAGGGAATTAGCTAACTTCGAGGAGACGTCGTGTAAGTAGCATTACTATACCGCAGGAAAAAATGTGTCACATCGTGTTTGTGGCTAATTTATGAGAAGTGAGCAACAGATTGTATCGATGTCAGATGGCTGTGATTAACACCTCAAGCTAAATGTATTGAGTTGGTCTTTCAGGATGGTGGTGGTGCTGTGCAGTGCAGACATGTTCTGCGGAGTTTACGCGGTCGAGGTAGCACTCCCAGCATTAGATGTTATGAGATGAGTAGCCCGAAGGAAGGTATTGTGTGATGTAACCACCTGTATGCCTGTGATGCAACTACCTATGTCTGCTCTAAGAGCCGAAATGATGTGAAAACTAACAAACTGGTGGATCGCTGTTGCTTCAGTGGACACAGAAATACACCAGCACCAGCCGCAAGTGTATTACTTAAACTTTGCATCAGGGTTTTTTTCAGCCAGGACATGAGGGGCCCCCGAGATGTTGTGGCAATGCTCTCCAGCCTCTATGCTGCAAAGCCATAACTTGCCAATATTCTGAAAATGAGGAACAATTTTGTGCAAAAATGCATCCCCTTTCCAGAACACACACACACACACACACACACACACACACACACACACACACAATGACTGAATCTGACTCTGACTCTGAATCTACATCTTATAATAATCTCATAGCACTATTGTGTCTTTTTGTGGCTGGGCTTGCCTTTTTTCTGTTTTGATATCATAGTATTCCAGATGCTATATAATATCTTTATTTGATTTGGTGTTTGAAGTTTGACAAAATATAAGAGAAATCTCAACTCACACAGGCTGGGAGAATTCTGGGGCCTCATCGTTGACGTTTGTCATCCTCACACGGACTGTGGCAGTGCCCGAATGAGGCTCTTCCCCATGGTCCACCGCCATCACCACAAACTCATACAGATGGTTGGGCCTCTCGAAGTCAAGCCGGCCCGCAGGAAAGATGGTCCCATGGGGTGAAATGCTGAAGTCCGGGCTCAGGGTGTAATAGGTGAGCTCAGCATTTAACCCCGAGTCACAGTCAGTGGCTAATACTGGTGGGAGGGAAGAAAGGGGTAAAACAAATATCACACAAGTATGATCTTTAAGCAGTTAGTCGAAATGAGCTGAAGAGCTCATCAGCTGATGAACATGTTGACATCTCTGCAGATCATTATTTATGGCCTTCCTAAGCATTGGAAGCTGCAACTAGCAGCACGCGGGCAGTGCCCTCCAGATTTAAAGATTTGGACATTGCAGTAGTTAGTCATCTAGTCTATTCCAAAGTAAAATATAGTAGAATCTGTGAAAATTCTCATAATCTTGTTGAGATCCACCCAGATTAAAGGCTGCGAGAAAGGCTTGGCAGAGTGTTCCAGAGGAATACATCATACATCTTGTGAACTGGAGGTAATATTTGA
Organism: Monocentris japonica; assembly: GCA_900323365.1. Taxonomy (NCBI): domain Eukaryota; kingdom Metazoa; phylum Chordata; class Actinopteri; order Trachichthyiformes; family Monocentridae; genus Monocentris; species Monocentris japonica. The sequence goes on along the minus strand of OOFE01021496.1, from coordinate 4,253 downwards.
AGCAATTATACTGAATTTTTCTGAAGTGTAATTTTCCAAGCACTTAGGAGAACGTAGGAGGAGATTTTACATAGCTTTGCACCACATGGCGGCTCTGACAGTGACGATCATCTTTTTTTTCAGAACAGAGGTTTGCACACATTGGAAACAAACAACATTTATAAACAACTGCCTCTGATTAAAAGTATATACTTTTCACTTTCCCTGAGCACAGAATATATCTCATTACTTGTGCTGTTTTGACCAACCTTTCCACTCATGTTTACCGGTGATGACAATAATTCTGGTCAGCAATGTAGGCCTCTTCAGCAGAAACGCAGCATAACTGATCATTATGAAGTGACCTCATGCAGTGATATGGACAAATCTACATGCCATTATTCATACAGCACCTAATAAATCAAAACAAAAGCGTATCATATTTATAGCAGATAGTTTAGTATCCTATAATTGAGATTCTGATCATAGAGAGAGATATATTAGTGGCTCTCAGTGTGTAAAGATGTTTCTTGTCTACTGGTTACAACGACGTGACGCTTGCGTTGGAGCCTCTGACTTCCTGCCAAAATGTTGTTGGAAGCTGTTGTATTTCTGTAGAAAAGACTTATCTGATAATTTTGCCTCTCTATTTCAAATAGAAACAGATGGATGTGAAATATGGGGTCAGAAGAGTCTCACCCTGCAGCAAGGAGGTT
>OOFE01021491.1:0-18133 GCA_900323365.1 Monocentris japonica | reverse complement strand
TACTGTGTGGTCACAAGAACCAGGAAGTGATACAGTAATCTACCCCTTGTTGGAGTGCTGTGAAATATTTTGATAAAAGGGGAGCCTGCATGCACACACATTCACACATAGCATACTATGCGTTTTTCTGTATCAGACCTGTAATTGTAGACGCATTGTGAATGTCAGTATGTCAAACCTCCACACTTGGAATTCATCATCAATAATAGACGACATTACACATAATTGCTATTGTATTGTAATGCCTGCTCGTAATGCTTGCTGGCTCAGTTTTATATTTTACCCAAATTCATTGAAAGTCATTAAATTTTTATCTTCTCCCATTCTGAAATAGCTAGGTGTTAAACTGCTCTGAGGTGGATAGCTGCCAAAGATACTTGATATCTCAGGTGGATGAAGTTGGTTAAAAACTGGATCATTGTTGTTTTGCTATTGCATTCATAAACCTACTAAATATCACATCAATTTATCTTGATGCCAAAATCAGTGAGTTCCATTCATTTTCTATAGTTTTCTGTAATATATCATAAGCTAAATCTAATTCATCTCAGTGTTCAAGGTATAAATGCCATATGCACAATTTTCAAGTTGTTTTTTTTTTAAATTTTATTCTTTGAAACAATCGTATGATGGAAATTTGGATAAAGTGAGAATATTTTCATAAATGAGGCCCCTGGAGGTTTTCGATACAATCTGAGATAAAGTCAAATAACATTTTCATAAATAAGGCACTGGCATTGTAAGCAAAACCAGGTGAAACGTATCTCCAGTCAGGGTTTAGGTTTGATATCCTAATCAGGACATAGTAAATTGCTGTTGGTATTCAACAGATAATTTCTCTTGACCTGCAGTCCTCTTTGGTTACCCAGCAACAGGCTGCCTCACAAAGTCCCCCAGGAGGGAGATCTGGTTTAGAAAGCAAAGGAAAGAGTAGGAGGTTTGCCCATGGCAGGAGACAGAGAGAGAGAGAGAGAGAGAGAGAGAGAGAGAGATGTTAGCTCTCATCGAATATGGCTATACCAACCAGCAGACACCAATCCTTGTTTTAACTTATTCTGATGCAATTGCTGCAGGGTGCCTCCCAGTCAGCCACTGCACAAGCAAAAAGCATTTCACAGAAAAAAAATCCAACAGAAAGAAAAATGTCATAGCACAAGCAGTTTGGCAACAGGGTATCCTGCTATGGCCTTCGCCAGTGCCGTAAACATTCCCCAGCTCATTATTCTTGGCAAAGGTATTTCATGTTATTATGAAAATGTCCTTGGTACTCCTTCCTCTTACTTCTCCCAAAGCAGTATTAATGCATCACTTGCTTGAGGGAATGTGTCCCACCTCAAAATGACAGTGAAAGCAAAATACAAACTTTCATCTTGAGGGAGGTCCTGTCCACCTTTGCATACCTCTGCACAGCATGCCACTGCTTCGTATTGATCTGTTGTATGGAAATAGAACAACCTCTGATCGATTGACTGTTCTTGTTGGGACTATGCTCAGCATGTGTGTCTGAGTAGAACCAGGAGCAGACACCGGCAGAGGAGGTCCGACTGCTGTGAGTCAGCAAAGGCAAACGTCTACCATGTTGTCCTTGACTGAGAGGACACTGCCTGTATAACAGTCTGACCAGTGTCTCTATGGAAAAATAAGAAGATCTGTGCTATGTTTACGCTATCACAACATTGATTGATTTCAACTTATTTTATACACATAAGGGAAACCTGGAGAATATCTGATCATGAATCCACATGGATCCACATGAATTCATGGGCAGACATCTTTCTTGACGTGTGCACCTTTTCCAGTGTTGTGGCTGCCCCAAAACAGACTTTGATTCTGAATCCGTCCTGCAGATGATTGAGAATTGATCCCTTTTTGTGTTGCCTAGATCTCCTGCCAAGTACAAGTCTGTCAAATGTTCTTCACCTCAGCAGAGAGAAAACGACACACCAATACTGGGGGCAATGTTTTTTTTGTCTATGGTTCAGCACCCTAATTGATTTTTTTTTAATAACGCTCACCAAAAGAGGAGGAGGTAGTTTGCTCCCTTTCAACTCAGCCTCACTTCTGGATTTACAAGGCATTAACATTCTGGAGAGAATGGGCTGGAAGGGAGGAAGGAAAAAAAACATTGTCAGGAAGCAATTGTCTGTAAATGAATGACAGGGTCACCCACCACAGTAAAATGTTAATGAGGAACAGTGCACTGGTTCAGAATACAGGAGGACGTGGAGGAGGCAGACTTGAATACAACACGCCACAGAAGTAATTGAGGCTTACGTTTCCTTGCCACAACCACTACAAACAAACACCAAAACACATGACAATGTGGTCACAATTTGAGACTGTTTTCCTTAAGAAGCCCTTTTCATAATGAACTTCATGTGTCAAAGAAAAACATTTACATTTTAGCCGTTCAACTTTCGCTCTCCTCCAGAGTTTCTTAGGTCACCAACATTACAACTAACATAGAAAAGGAGTGCAAGACTCAGGGCTACTACACCCAAGCCAAAGATGTAAAAGATGTTTCTGGAAATAAGATTGAACTTTGATACCTGGACAGTATCCAATGGGCTTTTAATAAAACTGCACTGTGCAAGGCTATGGTGTAAACCTCTTAAATGAAGGTTGTTCAAATCTAGCTCATGCTGCATTAGGTAAGAAAATGTCTTTGCATGTTGGTTGATTGTCACTCGAGAGACATGTTATAGACACAACCTGACCTTTCTGGAGCTTTTGTCGCTATCAGCAGTTTCTGGAGATGGTACAGAGCTTGACTGTTGTGCACAGCCACTCTGCAGATACTCTGCTTCTCCAAAGAGATATCGCTTTCCTGGCTGTGGATGGGCAGTGTTGGCATCCCTGTGGTCCCCCACTCTTACGAAGATGCTGACCCAGCAACTGTTGATGCCCCACACCAGATCTGGATCTTCCCAACCTCAGCAACCTATGCCTGTCCTGGTAGGCACAGAGCTGAGTAGCCCCTCCCAAGGTTTCTAAAAAAACAAAATCCTAAAAGATTTTGTAGGAGTTTTTCCATGCCCTCTGCAAGGGTTCAAGTTTGGGAGGTGTCATGTGCCATCATTTATTGTTTTCATAATGTGCACATTGTGACGCCCTGTGAGACTGTAACTATGACTAAGGGCTATACAAATGAATTTGATTTGATGTGATTTGAGATAGGACCCCATGTTGTATAACTTCAGAATGTAAAATATGGGCTCACACTAAACAAGATCTGTCATGGTGAAACATCATACCTCATGTTTGTACACAGCAAAGCACTTGTGATTGCAGACATCAGGAAGGTAAAACTATGGGAGTCACCATTTCTGACAGAATATGTGACCTGAGTATATTTAACATTTACATCACGATCAAGCTGTAGCTCTCTGTCTCATTTCAGCTATTGCAAGTGACCAGAGTCCTCAGCTTTTGTTGGTCTTAAACAAGATTGTGTTTTTGGCTCCAAAACACTCCAACCATAACCACCAAATTACTCCCAACATTAAAAATAATTCTATTATGGGGCCCTTCTTAGGGTGTTAGTGTGTTAGTGACTGTTGCCACCTTAATCAAGATATCACTCGTAATTGCAATCAAGCTTTCACAAATGACTACTATCTTATCACATATTTTTAGGTAGCTGATGCTCTTATCCAGAGGCTTATACTTAGTACAACAATAGAAATCCTGGCTCACCAGGAATCCTAAAGGCAAAGGCAGTATTCCTGTGACCATAGACTGATCATGTAAGAGAGAAGTGCTAGGAAAAGAAATTTAGAAAGAGGCAAGGAAAGAGATGAAAGGGATTTTTGAGAGCTATTAGAATAAATAAGGGACATGGGCTGTGATTCAGTGGGGAGAGGGTGACGGAAGGTACTAATACTTTTTCAGCCTTTTTAGCCATTTTTGAGAGTTCAGCCTAACTGAAGATGGGAAGTCACTGCTGTTCTGAATGGAGTGGGAAGGTTCTTCAACCATTGAGGAGCCAGGAGGGAGAACAGACGAGACTAGGTGGACTTATGACCAGATTGGAGCCGGGATGGGAGAGTTAACCCCGGTACCCCACAACCGGTACTGGCAGAACACAGAGCATAGGTTGGTGCATGGGTCAAGACTAGAGTTATGGGTCTCGATCTTATTCCCACAGTGGCTATTTTGAACTTGCTTTGGGTGGGAAACACTAGGCGGAAGATTGGCATATATACTGTATATATGTGTTACTTCACATAAGTGAGGACTTCAGATAGACCTATCAGTTTTCAAGTTAGCTCGCAATCTCGGGGAAAAAATAATATGACTGCTTCAATTTAGCAGGAAGGTTAGCTAGCTTACTAGCTAGCTACCTAGATTATATTCCATTAGCTAGCCAAATATATTACCTTAAAATGTACCTTAAACATATCCCTCCAGATTCTTGAGATCCATTTCTAATGTTTTTCATTGGGGAATCTGTGAAATAATAAAAGTCCATCCGATTCCTGATGTTTGTATGATGTGCATCTTGGTTCACAACTGGGATGTAGTTTCCCACCTTTAGTGTGACGTAAATTCAAAATGGCCACTGTGGGAATAAGGTCCATTGGATCCCTTTGCAGTGCAGGATTTTCAATTTCATATGAGCAGACTTCAACACTATACCCTGCACATTTTAGATTGTTAGGTGTCACCCAACAACCATTTTCTATAATATTGTAGCCTGTTCATTGTAAAGCCCTGAGGAGGCGGTTTTCCAAGGGAAATCGATCATTTTCCAAAAATGAGTTATTCAAATGTGCTTCTTGCTCCTAATGAACATGATATCTATCATCTGTGGCTCATTAGGTTCCACATAAGCACAGTCCATCATAGGCTCATATTTGGATGATTCATGTCCTCTTCAACGGAGGAGTGCATAGTTATCTTTGTGAAATAGTTTTCTACATACTTTGTAGTAGAAATGATACCATCTTTAATCATATAAAACTGAAGCTACCCCATAGCTGCCTGACACAGCATCCTATCAAAACATCTACTATGTAAAGTGTTGTAATTGCCATAGTTACAGATAGCTGACCAGTCATCTGAATCATATGGGTGTTAGACTCAATCAATTCTCATTTATTTCTAATGATTTATAAGCCATTTATCTGCAAGTCAAAGAGTCTTGGTATCCCTCTTTTGAAACGTGCTTGAAATGTACATTTTCATGTAACATACGTCAGCCTCATATGTCTTAGTGTGATATATACTATGAGCCTAAATCATAAAGATTTATATTAAAATTATAATCTGTGAGATTCTTGTTTTTAACTGTGACCAGTTAAGTCCCTCTGCCGGTCGGTTGGTCGGTCTCAGGCAGCCATACTAGCTCTTTAGCTCACTTGTTAGGGCAGCAGACTTTCATGCGTGGGTCCTGAGTTAGTTTGACTCTTGAACCCAGCAAGTATGTTTACATGATGCTATTTTTGGTGTTTTGTTTACTCAACTGCTTTCGGTGATGCATCCGTAATCTGTAGAAATACAAATGCAGGGACTGATTTGTTTGTGTTGTTTCTATTCCAGAGATAAAATTTTACAGTGTGACTTTTTTTCCTTTGTACATTAGGTTATTATATTGTGTGGATGTGGACATCTGTAGCTCTTTTGGCGTCTTTGCTTGCTTGAAGGGGATTCAAAGTCCGGCCTTTCATGTGCAAACCGAATTTTACTGTTTGACTGATTTCCTTTGGTCCAACATTATTAGCTAACCTACCACATCCTCAAACAAGCATGAGCTTTTCTACTGAGACTAGCAAAGCGACAACAAATAGCATAACACCAGAATCACCTAAGAGCAGCCTGAGTGCTTTTCATTGTAGAAAGGCAATGCTGATGTTCACTCAACTTTCAGCTCAAAGACGGTCCCTTTCCTTTTTAGCACGCTTGCCTTCCTCTGAGTGATTAATCTGTTTCTTTCCCCTTGATTTTTCTGTTGATCCAGGTTTCTGTCGGTGCCAGTCTTTTTTGTTAGGATTAGTTTTTAGGCATTTCTTAATTGGTCAGTTGACTGTAAAGAGAGAGGAAAGTTTGGAGGAGAGAGGGGGGAATGACCTGTGACAAACCTCCCAGGCCAGATTCAAATCCAGGATGTTGCAGTAGCATGGTATGCACCTTAGACCACTAGGCCACCAGGATGCCCAGGTACCAGTCTTTGTCTGTTCAGCCATGGTGGCTATCGCTGCCCATACAAATGACCCAGTTCTTTTTCTATATATGCCAAACAAACTACAGCTGCTGCTGCTTCCGTAAACATAAAATGCATCACTTCCTGTATGCAGAGGATCTTTCCAGAAACAGACACATGTGTTGCGTGTTCAGGTGTTCAGGTGTTCAGGTGTTCAGACCAGCAAATGGAAAAGCTTTTAGGAAATGGTTATAGATTGAATCACTATTGTTTTATATCAGTTGTAGATCGAGACCAGCAAAACCGACATTTTTTCTTATGAAAATGTCACAGATTATTACTTTCATTTGAAAAGGTGGGCAAACTTTATTTGACGTATTAAAGGTGGGTCAAGTGAGTTTAGGTGGGTTTACCCTACACTACATCCCCGATTCCCACATCTGATGCAGTGTGGACTGGAGGAAGCTCTGGAGACCTGGCCAGGTTGTAAGTGCTTTGGTCTGTAGTGTGTGCTGTGACCCCTGGCAGGGCCTATTAGAGGAACTGTCTCTGCGGTCTACATGCCTCCAACCTCTCTGGCAGCCACCGAGCAACATCAATTACACCCACAGCAGCCCCAGCCTATAGCTACACTAGTATATTGCCATCACCACAGGGGTAATTGGTCCACTATATACTTCCAATTCCGAGCAAGTCACAGCCTATTTTTCCAGGCAGTCGACATTGCTCCATGTTAAACTTTCTATTATAGCCTGCAGCTTCACTATGGGGTTCTGGGATTGAACAAAAAGGAGGGGGGGTTACTGTATTTCATTCTATGTCAGCAGTGATCAGCAGTGGTATTGTGAAATATTGATTATGTTGCTTTGCATCTTCCTCTGAGACAGACAGACATGCGTTTCACCCCCTGGAGCAAGTAAGAGTTAAGTGTCGTGCTCCACAGTGATGGACACAAACTGTTGTTGGCATTGGACCTGTGACCTTCCAGTTACAGGACAGTCTCTCCAGCCTCCAGGCCACCCTGCCGCTTAGAGAGACTGGACAGTTCTGTAATGGACAGGATGACAACAATAATTAACTCCATTTATTACATAGTCCAAGATAATGTTAATGTCTCGTGTCATTTCTGCTTATAATCCCTAACTTGGCTGATATTAGTCATGACAGCGAGAACACATGCACGCACACACACACACACTCAAACACAGTCACAACCCACTCAAACTCCAACTACACACATACAATAAATGCACACACACTCATGCACACTCACACAAATGTTCATACAGTCCACACATGCACATGCACACACACATACTCTCTCTATATATATCTCATTCACACACACACACACAATAAAAAAACACTATGCTTCTTCCTCTGTGTGTGTGTGTGTGTGTGTGTGTGTGTGTGTGTTCAGTGCGTCATTCTGCAGTAGATGAAAGGTCAGGTCAGTGGAAGTGCACTAAGCGTTGCGGCCCAGAGCAATGTACTGTATGTGGTGTACATTAAGAAAGAGAGGGAGAGCAAGAGCCACACACACACACACACAGACAAGCATCCTCATATGCAGACAGAATGCAGACATGTGCTGCACATAAACAGACGCATACAAAAAGAAAAAAAGCAAACACACACACACAAGAATACCGTACACACTGAAAGACAAGTACACACACAGAGAAACACCAGGCCCCCTGGCTGAGGCATTGGGGCCAATTAGGATGCCAAGGCCAATGCATCATCTGAGGGAGCCAGCTGTCTGTGGGCTGCCCTGATGTGGATGTCCTCACTGCTCTCTGTAAGCCCTCTTCTCCTGGGGGCCTGGACCAGATCTGACACTCACAAACTATCTGTCTCTGTTTCTCTGTCTTCCTGCCTTTTTCTCTCCCTCTCTTCTCCCCTTTTTCCTCCTCCCTCTGTCTCTCCTCTTTGCTTTCCTCTCCCTCTCTCCTTCTCTCACTATGGCTCTTTGTCTATATCCCTCTCTCTCTCTCTGTCTCTCTCTCTCAAGAAACAGGAGACATGAAACAAGCAACAGGTTGACTGTTTGGCTGGTGCAGCGTTTTGGATTCCCCCTCACTGTTAAAGCTGCCACATGTAGCATTTTGACATCAATAAATCATAACCACATTGATTTTGATACTTTAGCATGATTCCCAAACAAGCCCGCCACTACATTTTACACTGTGTGCCAGTAACGGCAAATGGTGGAACGAGTGAAATGCTGAGGTATAAATTACTTCCTACATGTTTATCCTTCTCAGTCAAGAGAAAGAGCGATGCAATGATTCTTCTTTTCAACAGGAAGCAACCCTTTTCTCGATCATGGTGTCATTTGTTTCCAATAATTATACCAAGGTATCACGATTACTATGACAATAATATATCAGTCTTTAAAAGCATACATAGCACCTTTAATAAAATCAACTACCAAGCTGACAAAGTCATTGACCACATACGGGACAATTTTTAAAATGTACCCCCAGAAGTGACATTGGAACGATTCCTAGAGAAAACGTTGAATAGCTAATTCATTTTGAAGAGGCAGCCAGGTAGCAGAGTCCCGTCAAGGGCCTGACCTTGACCATCTGCTGGGAGGGAGAAGGATTCAAGGCTCCCAGAGGACAGACAGAGCTGCTGGTGAGGGTGAAGGAGAAAGAGAAACTAAACAGACTGGCAAGAAGGAAGGAAGATATGCAGATGGACAGGCAGGTAGGCAGGCAGACACTGGATATGGCTATCTGCTGAACAACCTCACGACACTAGACATAAACCCCCTTTACACCAGGTATTAACATGCATCCTGGGTAATCGGATTATAAACGCATGAGAGCCAGGTGTAAAGATTTGATCACCCAAACCACTTCTGGAGGGGGTCAGAGATGCATTTGGCCACATTAACAACAAAGTGTAAATGCATTGTGTCTCCAATCCACATATAGGAGTCATGTGAATAGAAATAAACACTCACACGCAGATGCAACCAGGAAGCATCAGCAAAACAAATCGGTGTCAGGCAGCTTGGATAGTTACATACTTGTCAGGATACTCGTGGATGGGGGAACCAGCGAGACAAGGTATTTGCTGTCAGTTCTTGAGGATGAGAGGAAGTGAGGTGTGTGACAGTCTCTGTTTTGGCAAGGGAAAGAGAAATAGGATTTCAATGTATATACCGGAGACGTGCTTTAATGCCAGGTGTAAAGGGAGCCATAGTCTTGAACCAGCAAGAAGGAGACTTTCGGTTGTGTCTCCTCCAACCTACAATGAGCTTGAAAATTAATTGGCCAGATCAAATAAATACCTTATTATCCGTCTCTTCTATCTTGATAAAAAAAATAAATCAATAAGTCAATCAGTCAAATTGCATTTGTAAATACTCTTTGTGGTTTGTTTTAGCCTACAAGCTGCCAGATCGGTAGGGTGTGACACATAAGACACTATAAAGAGTGCCAGAAAGTTGAGACAGTCACAGGAATGTATTTGCAATTACTTTGGGATACTTTCCTGTGATCAACAACTCAGATCATTATTTGCAAATACTATTTAATTCAATAACAGAACAATAATAGGACTGCAATGTTGAAGATCCACCCATCAGTGAAATCCAACCGTAAAAAGAAGTCATATGGTATTTTTATGGCCGTGGACAGTTCAGCCTCTGTTTGTGAAGATGAGCAAGTATCTTGTAAAACCAGACACAAGAAAACCAAGACTCTGTTGATGATGTGCCAGCAAGAGAAAAATCGCAGAACATCTGACAATGAATGTGAAGGCAACTTTACTGTTGCAGTGCTGCTACCCAGGGTGATTATGAGGGGATATGGGATCACTTTGTTTCTAGGAGCCAATTCACCAATTCAATTCAACGTTGTCTGTCAACAACATCACAGATTAGAGCCTTTGTTCTTTGATTTCTTGCTTCGGTGGAGCTTTGTTCATGTTCGCAATTATTGATTAAATTGTCGCCGGTCATATGAATAACATACATCAATTCTGCTTTTTCAAGTCTCACTGTCAAACAACACAAGAGGGTCTGGTTCCATTACAGACTTCTGAGTTTGTTTATCTGAATCACAGGGATGTGCTTTGTGTTTGAACAGAAATGGATTCCAGTCAAGGTACAGCGAGAGAGCAGCACAGACAAAACAAGCTAGCTACTGTGGGTGCAGCACAAGTCCCTCTTGAGGGCAAACAACACAGAGGCCTGTTGCAGGGGATGATAATTGAATGAAATAGAGATTGGATTGGAAGCTCCTGTCACTGCCAGACACTTCAGCGGGCTGATGACTCGTCGCCCCAGGCCCCGAGGGTCTGGCTGGTGAGAAAGAAACAGCCTGTTTGGAAGGGACTGTTGTCTGCTTTGCCTTTAAACCGTCCTGCTCCGAGCAAGTAGGCTTTAACCACATATAAACAATCATCTATCCACAGCATAAACACACATGTGCAATCATGCCTTTCCTTCCTAGCACCCCACACACACACTCGCGCACACACACTCGTGCTCACAAGTCCAATCACGGCCTTCAGTCGCACACAAAATTACACACACACACATAAACTGTCACACACAGAGCAAAAACAAAGGAGGGAATAGGAGCCCTTTCAGTTTTAATTAGTTGCTGCTGCTGTGTTTTGGAGGCGGTGCAGGGGTCAACAGTAATTGGGTTGTTTTCATATTGAGGCATTCAGAGCAGAACGGAGGGATATGGGTCACAGCGAAGTGATCCCAGAATTCCTCCCCTCCTTTTCTCCCTCTCGTCCTTTTCTCCTCATCCTTCTCCTCCACTCCCCTACCCCGTCACCACCCCCGTTTGCCCTGGCATCGCCACGGTAACTTGAAAGACTTGTGGATCCTGGCAGGCCTGGCGACTGGAGAGGGGCCACGGCACCACCCTCTCAGCGCAGTTCCAAGCCAGTGCTCACCAAGACCAAACGGAGGAATCTGGAGAGCTCGGCTGTGCCATGAAAGAACAGGCTTCTGGGAACGAGCCTGAGAAAATACAGGGAGGCAGGGACTCAGAATGAGGCACACAAATCCAAGTCCCTGGAACTGATGCCAGGTTTTTCCTCACCAGCAGAACCGGGAGCACCAAAGACGGGAGTGCCAGGCCAAACTGACAGAAGCCAGTTTAGGAATGAAAAGAGGGAGGTGATAGAAATGGTAAGATGAAAGATATTAAATGCATTGCTGTAGAGGAGAGACACTTTCCACATGGTCAACTCTGTGGCTTTCAATACATTATTTATTTGTTTTCAACTTTCAATGCTTTCAATGTATAACACCCGAACCATTGAGAAGGGGTCTGCTCATGAACACTTGTTTTGTGACATTGACAGTGCATTCATGTGGAGAACTAACATAAATTACCCACAATTACATAATGAATGGGCTCTTCAGCCAGTTAAGTGCCTTTGAGCGGTAATATGATACAGTAGGACAATGGCAGTGGAATTTTTTCCAGCTGATTGCACTAGGCAAGTTGGAGTGCCATCAAAATTACAGTATGCTGCAAAGAATTTCTTTCTGACAGAATTAAGTGTATTAAGATGAAACGGCCTTGAAGGACCTTGATATTGCATGGCTGGTGATGAAAAATGACAAGATGCTGCCAAGATGCTGCCAGGTTTAGGTGTCTACAGAGGAACCGCCCTTGTATCGATCATCAATATACATGCACATAGCCCCCTACATACTGTATATCCATTTCTTCGGAGAGGGCAGAACACAGAGTTGGCCACAGCACAGCACCCCTCCAGTTGCCATCTTGCAGCTGGAAGACACCCATCTGTCCATGCCAGGGATCTAACTAGAATCCTTCTGGTTGTTGGTCGTGCTGTCTAACTCTACGCCAACTTGCCACGCCAGTATCCTCAAATCTGTCAACATCATTCCCTCTCCTTTCAGTTCCAACATCCACATCAGATTATTGGAATATTATGTCTGCAGAAAGCCACCCAAAGAATAACCTGTTGCTGCCGCCAAACTTCTGCTTCAGGGGCAGTAAAGAGAAACCAAGGGAGGAATAGAGATTTTTGTATTCTGCCGTGCCTTGGGTTTTGAATCATCATTAGTGTGATTAATTTTCCCTCCAGTCCTACAATCCTCATTGGTGATTCCCCTTCAACACACTGGCTGTGCTCCACAGAAGTGACAAATGTGTTCCCATGGAAACAGAACTGTCATGCCATTGTCACCCCTGGCCCCTCAAATGGAATCCAGCCCTGTGAGAAAGGGACCAGCTGGTGACCTGACTGATCTCTCATCAGTACAACAGTGTGACTTTTGAACTGATCTCTCATCAGTACAACAGTGTGACTTTTGACAATCAAGTGGCTTTGAACGGCATATGGGCTCTCTCACTCACTGTAGGACACACACACAGACATATAACCTGCCCCTCTTTCTCTGTCTACCTTCTCCCTAGAGCTCCCTCTCCCTCTTTCTATCCCTCTCATGGTTTGTCTTCTACAAAAGCTTAGCACATCCCAGTTTGATTACACCGGCCAGCTGAAATACTGTACATCTGCCTTTCAGTCAGGACCGTAAGAAAATGGCTTAACTCACATAGCTCAAAAAGTTCCAAAAGTTCCTTGTGATCAGAAAACACTCGAACAAGGTTAGGCCATATGGGTGAATCTTTCACTTCTCTGCAATAGCCTGACACCACTGGAATAAAACACTTCTCTGAAGAGTGAGTGTTCAGGTGTTAATAATGGAGGAAGTGTAATTCACACAGAGCTTTTTACACAATGTGACTGAATAATGTGAATTCGTTCTATGAAACAACTCTGTGAACGTAGAAGGGAAAGAAAAGCACTGAATTGTGAAGTTTACATTGTTGTACAACACTGAACTGTGGCTTTGTGAAAGGAACATACCTTGGAAGTGGTGCTGTGAGTGAGACGAGAAGTCCTTTCTAAAACCCTTTCATAATAAACACTGCTTAAAGAAAGCCCACATTAACACTGAAAACCCTTTTTGTATTTTGCCCTAATGTTTTTCAATGCAATGATCAAGAAGACGTGTCAAACAGCAATCATACACAGCTCTGTGAATTGAATCAGGTATGAAAGACGCATGACATATGAAATACATTGTTGGGAGAATTTGCACACCTGAAGCTGAGAAGTGACATAATGTGCAAAAACAAATGAAGTAAACAAGATTGTGCAAAAACCAGTAGGCTAATAATAAAGGTTAATATGATGATACTATGATAGTAATAGTAGTAAGGTTTACAGACAGTTCTGTTCGAGGTTGAGGAGGAGGTGTGGGGGGGAGTCTAAACAAAAAGGAAAGCATTGTGTGATATGCACACCTCTGTCCATCTGGTGCAGTTTAAGTCAATCTTGGCTACATATTATTGTGCAGTGTCTGTGGGCTGTTTATCTATGGTTAACAGAGTCTACCCACAGCTTAGTGAAGTGAAGTACATCCACTATGTTGACCTCACTCCCCTCTTGTCTTAATCCAACCCTCAGAGACTGTTGTCTTGATTAGACATGGCAGTCGACATACATGCCTTTGCTTTCACAAGAAGGCAGGAGGCAAATCAATAGTCTCACAAATACTGTCTCCTTATTTCAGAATAACATCAGGGCCCCAGTGAGTCGTATGTGGAGGCTGGCAGGTCAGGTGCTCTTGAATGTGAAATTCTCAGTTCCTTTTCCTGGAAATTAGAGTCCTCCACATTGAGAATGCATCAACTTGTCTTTTCATGCCGGGGTCATCCAAGGAGACCAATGTTGAGGACAGAGTTACGTAACCCTTTTCTTTTTTTTCCCTCTCTAGCTCACTCTTTTGGCCTTGGTCCCAAAACAATTCATTAAGAAATAGAAAAGATGAAGAAAGGAATTTCTGCCAATAAGCTGATAGATAAATACTGTATATAGATAATGCCATTGTTGAAACCTCACATTTTAATGCATGTGCTGTATGCAACGGTTCATGTCTACTTGGTTGTTCATGTTTCAAGAGTCAGAAAACACAAGGATTGATTTGGCAAATAATCACTTGACAAATGAAAGTTTTGAGTTTAAATATGTCATTTAAAATATAAGTTTCTGCTTTACAATATTTGAGAAAGAATTGGCTGCAGTGGCTGCTGCAGTACTAAAGCATGATGGAGGCAGGATCACCGATGTAGTGGAGGGTAAGCCCACCTAAAAATGGTTTACCTACCTTTTTATTTGAGTTCACCCACCTATTTAGGCTGGCATGAAACCACTCCTAATGTAATACTATGTTATGTAACTTACATACTAAAGTAAGTTATATAAGATAGTGTCTTGTATGAAAATAGCATTCATTAATTGATTTTTGTTTGTACTGGTGGTTGGTTGCCTTATGGCGATGGCTGACTAGAGGTCATAGTTTACCCACCATTTTATTACCACTACATCACTAGACAGGATAGGTGCACCTACTGGATGGCTATCATTGAAAGGACTATCTGTGAGCTGCTGTGGACTGGGCAACAGAGAGGGGACATGGGACATATTGCTATGGTTAATGACTAGCGACAATTGCAGGATTTGTGATCTTTGAAGGTCGTGCCCCTGCTGAAGCCACACAGGGAGAGGAGTAAGTCGTGGTCTGATCCCCGCTGAAAGCTTCAGGAATGGACTTCCTTGTGACTCATCTCTGTCTCATCATCCTGCTGCTAGAAGCTTCCATGAATAACTGCTCTCTATGACACTTCCGTCATTGGCCAGCTCTGCGCCAGTGACAGGGGAGTCATGTGCTGAGAGGCAGGCGAGTCTGCTACATGTCAAGGCACTCTGTCTTGTTCAGATAGGCCTAAAGCATTTTAAAGTAAAGGTGAAGCCCTTAACGCTTCGTTTCATCATTTCTGTAAATGTATTATTCTACTTCCAACACGTTCTAATAAACACATGCCAAGCTGTTCTCATGTTATATTCTCCCATTAGACAAAACCTTCTTTTAGAATATTCACTCATCCTATGCACAGTGAATGTATGAAGATTCATGGTAGGATCGTATGTTATTGCCATGGTAGATTTAAACACCACATCTCTTGTGTACTTTGTCTTCATTAACCCAAAGATCAATATGTCACCACAGACATGGATGACATTGAGCTTGCCATCCTATTTGTTCCGAGTCACTTCATCCCACCCTTAACCTCACGGTAGGCCAATCATAGAAAGACTCGGCCTTCTCCATCTCCCGCCATCTTGGGTATTGCCTCCTCAAAGACAATTTCTAAAATTGTGTCTATAGAGTAGATAGAGCTTGTTATGATTGTGTACGCATAGCTCATGTCCAGTGAGGGAGGGGTTCGCTACTAGAGGTATGGCTAGAGGAGTGCCAAAATATCCATGCTCAAGTAGAAGTACTGTTACTGAAAATGTCCATCTCCATTGGGAGCCAAAGTTGATGTCACTTGTCCCTGTCTATTGTAATACATGACAGATTATCTGAAAATCTATAAAGAACCTGCTAAAGTTGCTACCAGTAAAATTTCAAATTTGGCGACTTTGCCGACCCCTTGATTCCCTTAGTGGTAGTGTTTTACATCACTGTTGCAAAGACGACTCCCTTCTTGCTTCCACTTGCTTGGAACAGGAATAAACTTTTGTAAGGATGCAGGTTATTTTTCCCATGGTGCATGATATGGGCATCAGAAGCCAAATTCAGGTGAGGCAGTCAATCAGTCAGCCGTTCAGTCTGACAGTCAGTCAGTCAATGCTCTCTCACCTTGTATTGAGTGATGCTTGTATGCCCAGTGTTACAGTCTTACTTATTCCCCAACTGGAGCAACACTTGATGCTCCACACCTAGCTAGGCTCCGTGGGACTGTACAGGATCTTTATTTCTCTGTGTATTTGTTCGCATTAGAGCAATTCAGAGGCCAAATATCAAATCCAAGAATGCCAAGTCAAGACTTGTGTCCTTGTGGAAGGTTCTTCCCAAGTTGTCTTGAACAAACTTCTCATGAAAGTGAGCGCATCAGAGAAGCAAGGGTCTGAGATGGGCTGTGTGCTCGACGTCAGTTGTGTATCAATTAAGATACACAACTGTTCATTTTCCCATCTGTTCCCACTGGTTCTTGTCGGCAAGAACCAAAGGGAACAGGCCTCTTCTCTTCTTGCTTTGTATTGTAAGTCAGAAAGCAGGGGTCAATTTGCACAATTTGCAGGACATCGTACCCAAATAAACACATAGAAATCAACACATACAATAAACCAATTTTCTCAGCGGTGGTCTCATTTTTCTACAACCGTTATACAATGGCATCAAAATTAATTTGAGAATGATATATTATTAAAGCTTTGAGAGGGTACCAGCACAGTACTTCTGTCACTTAAATAATGCAAGTGCATGAAAGAAAGCTAGTCAATTACAGTAACATGTAATTTGTTAACTCCACCCTTGGGTATCTCTGTGGGGGGTTTGGTTTTGTTCAACAATCAATTTGAACCAGTCTCCATAGTTATCAAGTTGTTTTTTTAAATTTCATCATACACACGGAGAGACTCAAAGACTTTAATCTGATCTAGGATCATGGACTGTGTAGACCCTAGACTAGTGCTCCTACTCAGAGGCTTACTAAAAACTGGCTTTGGCTCTTCAGTCATCCAGTAAGTTCCTGGAACTGTTCTTTATTTGTGGGACAGTGAGAATAGAAATGATTTCGGCTGGTGTGGTAAAGATACAGGTCCGCAGAGCCAGTAGTTTCCTGGGTAAAGCTATGAGGAGCAGGTGTCAGGAAGCTGTGTTTAATAGGATCTTCCCAAGCCTCTTACAGATTTTCCATGACTCCAGAGCTGTGTCCCACTTTCTGGGTGACACTCCCTCTCGCATCTTTGGCTTGAGGTGTGTTCCAGTGTGGCGGACAAGCTCGCAGTTTACTGACCAGTTACACCTGCTGCCTTTTATTTGCTCTTATGGAACGATAATCTTTATGATCTTTGCTCCTCAGGATAATGCTTTAGAATAGATTTTATTGTGAGAAATATTTGAATCACACATGAAAAGCACACAAGTCAGGTGTGAAAGCAGCGATGAAACAAGTTGTAAAGTCTTATCTTTCCTGTCTTTAACAGCAATTCATTTAAGGTTTATTAGGTTATTTATGTTTTTAATGAAAGGATGAACACCTCAAACTCTTGACTGCTGACCTGCTTTCCATCTTTCTTGTAATATACAAGCTGAGTCAAAGAGGAGTGAATGTGACTCTGCTTATGTGTGTGTGTGTGTGTGTGTGTGTGTGTGTGTGCGCGCGCACGCGCAGCCATACATAAACAACCACAAAGCTGAGCATTTCATCCCTAACCACAAAAGCTGAGCATTTCATCCCTAAGGCAGAACCTACACACACACACACACACACTCACAAATGCACACAAATGCACACATATACACACATACACACCTGCCCATCTCATGACCTGCTCAGACAGCCTGGCACACCAAACAGTCTGGTGATTGTATGGTCAGCTGCTCATCACAAAGCCTCTTGACAGCTTTTGTCTTTATTTAGTTCTGTTACCTAGCTGGCTACGGGTCAGCTCTGGCTTCCAGAGGGCTTATTTCTTTACTTAGGTTGCCATGGCTTACATCCCTGGAGAGACAAAGGCCATAATGGACTCTCTGTCTTCATCAGTCACTGGACTGCCTGCTGTGCCTGGGGTACTTAGCTGTCTTGTTGGTGGTTGTGGTTGTGGTGGTACTGGATGTGAGTAAGATCAAGGTTTGGCTCTGGTTAAGCTTAGTTTTAAATAGACACTGTGCATTTCAAAGCTCTTCAGAGGCCCAAAGTGGCCAAGGCATTTCTGGAATGCACCAAGTGTCATGATATAGTCCAATGCCACTCCCATATCTAGGAGACCTTACTGTGAAAAGTATTCAAATATACATCTTAAATATACATCTTAAATTCTTAAATTTATGACATCATGTATCTTTTTAGGAGTCTATGTTTGTTGTTGTTAATGCATGTTGAAAAACTTTAAAATAAAATA
>OOFE01021490.1:16335-26827 GCA_900323365.1 Monocentris japonica | reverse complement strand
ATTGCCAGACAGAAGCATGATTCGTCACTCCAGAGAACACGTCTCCACTGCTCTAGAGTCCAGTGGCGGCGTGCTTTACACCACTGCATCCGACGCTTTGCATTGCACTTGGTTATGTAAGGCTTGGATGCAGCTGCTCGGCCATGGAAACCCATTCCATGAAGCTCTCTACGCACTGTTCTTGAGCTAATCTGAAGGCCACACGAAGTTTGGAGGTCTGTAGCTATTGACTCTGCAGAAAGCTGGATTTCTGCACTGTGCGCCTCAGCATCCACTGACCCCGCTCTGTGATTTTACGTGGCCTACCACTTTGTGGCTGAGTTGCTGTTGTTCCCAATTGCTTCCACTTTGTTATAATACCACTAACAGTTGACCGTGGAATATTTAGTATCGAGGAAATTTCACGAATGGACTTATTGCACAGGTGGCAACCTATCACGGTACCACGCTTGAATTCACTGAGCTCCTGAGAGCGACCCATTCTTTCACAAATGTTTGTAGAAGCAGTCTGCATGCCTAGGTGCTTGATTTTATACACCTGTGGCCATGGAAGTGATTGGAACACCTGAATTCAATTATGTGGAGGGGTGTCCCAAAACATTTGGCAATATTGTCTCATGAGAGTTTGTTTGTGAGTGTGTAATCTGCAGAGTAAAGAGGCGTGGGCGGTTCTTGAAGATAATAGAGTTGCTGGTACTCACTCAATGACGCAGAAGGTCTTTGCAGTCTGCATTTACCTTTGACTTGGCCAAAGGCAGACTGAGAAATTTGAAATGGTGTTATTTATCAGATATACACCAGCCTTGGCTTTACCCTCTGTATGATTAATCACAGCACAGCAGAAGTAGTTCAATGTCTTGGCCATGTGCAGAGAATATGTATAATGTACTCTACTTTGGAGTAGAAACCCAAAAACTATCCCATTTCCATGGTTTTACATGCTAAATATATACTGTATATAGTGTCATTTCAGGGTTCTACTAAATATTGTACATCTACTGTACATTAATCTGTTTTTGTCATATTAATGGAAATGCATGGATGTCGCTAATTTTGTTGCAAATTTCTGTTTTCCTTTTTGGAAAAAAGTAAAGAGTCATAATGCTAATACAACATGTGTTCTGTACTTTTTGACAGTTGTAATTCATTTTGGGTCATGCTTATTACAAAGAGAGAAGGGAAGTTATCCTGCATGCTGTAACTCTGCTCATGGTAAATTCATCTTTCTATAGCGATCGCTGAGGCGCTAGCTTGCTCACTGCTGTTTCAGAGCTGTGTGTGTTTGGCTCATAAGTTTCGATTTCTCACTTCCTGTGCACTTTCCTGCCAGTGTACCTACTCCAAAACTTCATTTGGGTGAATGGAGCGAATCTACAGCGTCTCAATGAAGGGGGAGGGCCCAGTCTACTCTGTCACAGCCCCACTTCATGAACTAGCCTGGCGCTTGTATTTCACATAAAAATGTAGAGTGCAGGTTTAAGTTCTTCTATTGGGTTTTCTCTGTCTTTACTAACCTCTTTACTAACCTTTTGCAGTTTTGCACCCAATTATGCACACGAGTTGAGGCACACGAGTTTCCTTTTCCATGCTCATTAAATCACCATATCAATGATATACCGTGTCTTGAGTGTCTGCAATGTAACTTAAAATATCAATGACGCCATCAGTGCAGGACAACAAAGGCATTTGACAGGATCTCACAGCAAGTGCCACGGATCACGGATGACAACCTAAGGATGCTTCACTAACCTCGCATAGCGTGGTTTTCATACTCCTGCTGTTCACCTGCCTTTCTGCTTCACCGAGCCCACTGTTTTCTCATATCTTTGTGCGTCAGCAGACATGTGTGAGGCTGGTCCCTCTGCAGTCATATTTCTGTCATGTGGATTCACCAAGTTCTTGTGAATAAGGCGTATGCTTCTCTGTTTAATTGTAAGACAAAAATATAGGGAATTTTTTTTGTACTAGTGTCAACAAGTGCTGCAGGTAACCACAAAACACAAAGGAAACTCCTCAGTAAAATGAAGACATAAAGCATACTATATTGAAAGTAGGGTCATGTTGGGGGAGCATTTGCCCACATGGTCATAAATCCATTCTGAGTGATCACTTTAAAGCAATGCTGAAGCTTTTCTATCCTGATAGGAGTGGTTCCAGGATAAATACAGTAAGTAAATACAGCAGGTGATTTCACTGATTATCACACCTTCAACCAGAAAGGAAGGACTAATCAGTGAAATCACCTGGTGTATTCTTTGGTTGGAATGAAAACCTGCAGACTCTGAGCTCTCCATGGCACATGATTGCCCAACCCTGTGCTATAGCATTAAATGGGCTGTCAGATTTTCAAAGATTTCTTCCGGGGGGAACATTATGCCCCCTGACCCCCCTAGCATTTCTGGGGGGGATTTCTAGCATTTCTATCCAACTGAGCCACCAGGACAGTCCAGAAGTTGCCCTTTCAGAAAATCTCGCCCCTGCCCCTTTCAGAGTCTGTGCACGCCACCAATACAGATTAACAAACTGACACCTCATCCAACTAAATGTCATCAAATTCCTACTTTTCAGGCAGCCACATTGCACAAGTTTATTTCCATATTCTTGGCTGTTTTGACTACATCAAGTTAAAAAAATACTTTTATTTCTCTGTGTTTCTTTGTCTGTCTCAATTCAGTTAAATTCAAATCCTTATTGTCCTGTAAAGGAGAGTAGGTTTGCAGGCAGATTGTAAAATAAAAACACAGAACAAACAGACTAGATAGTCATTGGCTTCATAGAGTGCAAAAACCCCCCATTTTCTAAGCGTTTTTCCCTAGGGTCGTAAATGTTGCTATTGATCCAGTTCTTGCAGGGATTAATGAGTGCAGTTTGCTCTTGAAATCATTACATGAGTTTCATTAGTTATCACTAGGCATAAGAAATGTTTTATGAGAGAAAAATATATTGTGGAAAGGCCCCTCCTAGTCCAGACTCCCTTTGTTTGCATATCACATACTGTCTGGATCAACTGCTCTCTCTCTCTTTCTCTCGCTTTCTCTCCACCATCAGTGGTCAATGACGTCTGCCTCTGCTCGGGCTGTTAAAGTGCTGTCGTTCATATTGTCATTGTGCTTAATAACTGCAATCAGCCTACTCGCTGTGATTTCTCTATATGTGTGTGTATGTGTGTGTGTGCGTGTGTGTGTGTGTGTGTGTGTCTCTGTGTGCATGTGTGCACGGATAATCTAATCTGTGAGAAATTGTTGAGGCTAGCTTTTTTTTTCACTCTCTGACGTCAATGACATTTTAAGGCAGAAACTGCAGAAAATTAACACCTACGGTGATCACTTAAGGACCCGCTCACCATGGCAATTAGAATGAAGTGTTGAGTGCTTGGACCTCTAGAAAAGTAAATTCTTTCATTTCATTATAATGTTCAAAAGGCTTTTCTGGACCTTCCAAGTAAGGATTTCCTGTCTGCAATGTAATAGTCTGCAACTTGATCAACTTGATCCCCATTGATGCAGTACATTAAACCAACTTCTCTGTTTCCAGTGCAAGCCTCTTAGTAAGTGCATGCTAAAGAACAGCATTCTAACTGAAACACATGTTTTATTGATGCTTATTTATGAGATGCAATGCATTCATCTGCATTCGTTTACAGAACCTGCACACATGCAGAAACTGGATGCTTAGTATACATAAAGTCAAATGCATGCAACTTTGTCCTGGTGCAGATACACAGGAAACACAGCAGGAAACACAGCAGTAATCAAACAGGGGAGGGCACTCTCCCGAAAAGAAAATGCTTCCGGTTTTAATTTACTCTCTCTCTACTCTGGCACATCCGAGTAGAGAGAGCAGGTGCCCTTGATATACTGATACATGCATTGCTGTCTCATAAGCCCCCTGCGCTATGGGTACAATTCAGACCTTGACTTATAGGCCATCCACACTTCAGCTAGTGCCAGGCGAAAAAGATTGAACACATCATCTTGAATGAATCATTCGCAAGCTGCAATGGTGCATACTGAATTAGTCTGACAAGAGCTCTTCCAAAGTCAGTTCAATTCATTTTGAGTTGCTGGGACAAGATGAACAAATCACCAAAAAGACTACCCAGCACTAATTTCAGTGAAAGAACAAGGCTCCTGCACTGCACTCGTTGCATTGAAGAGCACAATGTTATAGCCTCTCCAGCACACCGAGTGGCACTAATTGAAAACCAATGAAGAATTTGCCTCTGCCTGCAGCTTACACACAACTACCTGATCAGTATCAGTACGTCTCAAGGCACGATGTCTTCTTTGTATGGTCTTGGTAGTTTCTGATAGGGTTGTTGTACAACCCCAGAAATTCTGAGACACATAGTACATGTTTTCTTTCTCAATTTTGGAAATCATTACAAGACATTTTTCATGTTTATGCTTCAACAGACTCTTTCCTTTTGCTGAAAAGATATCTGATCATCTTTCATATCCGGTGTGTGAACTGCTCCACCATGTCATGCGGTCAGAGAAAAGCAAGCGCCTTGAGCATCAAGGGAAATAAAAACTGCATTTATTCCTGCTGTATATCCCTGAACACCAGTTGCTCAGCACAAACACAAAAGCATGGCTGAAAGCTATGTAAGCACCTTGAAGTCTCAATCTTTAAAGGAAGAGAGGTACATAGATCCTAGACACTAATGTCAAACTCACTCTGTGAATGAGTGGAATCCTCCGGAAGTGTGGGACATGGGGATCACTGTCTGTATTGTTGAGTTTCCACGGCAGAAACGGCAATAAGAAGCTGAAAAAAGGTAAAATGAGGGTGAGGGCTTTGAGAAGAACCATTGATGCACCGCAAGTCACAGGCATTCAACTGCCGGTTTGAATAGGCAGTATGACCTAGAGCAATTTCACCCAGGGTGCAGAATTGATGGATGTCTGGTTCTGCACACATTGATCCGTGAATGGGTCGCTGGATCGATCCTCAGCACCACCAGGAGGGCACATTCCAGCTGTGAGCTGGTGATTGAAAAATGACTGTTGCCACAGCTACAGTGCCCACCAACACGGCCGAAGTGCCCTTGAGCAAGGCACCTAACCCCCAACTGCTCCAGGCGCGCTGTCCAATAGCTGCTGCCTGCGCTGTCCTCTGACCGGAAAAGTGCATGTGTGTGGGGTGATGTGTGTGTATCTAGTCAGAGGTAGGATGCGAAGAAAGAAATTCACTGCATGTGTACATGTGTTAGTGCCAAATAAAGTTGATTCATCAACCAGTTCTTCTTAATAACATGTAATTGACTTAAGGGACAGTCTTAAAAGTGTTATTTTACTGCAAGAAGCTGGATTATGTGAATGTGCACCATTTAGAGGCGCAAATCCTGGTAAAATGATCAATACTAAAATTTAAAAAACTGTTGCTCTCTGATTTCTGCTAAGTTGAGGGAAAATAGATGAATCAGGATTTATCGGACACTTGTCCACAACTGGAAATACCAAAACAAGAAAAACCATATGATGTCATCATGTAATCACAGGACAGATGACTCACTACAACAGCAACACTCAAATATTAACTTACAAACTGACCTTGACAGCACATGTTGTCTCTCTGCATGCCCACAAGAAATTGGACACCCATGAATGCCAATGCCTCAAGAGTTCTTCCTACAAAAACTGCACTTTTTACCGTGGATCAAATCTGAGAACAGTCCACACCGACAGGCTCCTGAATTAATTTAGGTTCCACAAAACCTCACAGGTTTCACAGTGATTCAATTAACAAGTGCCTTCTGAACCTGGACCCTGACGTCATTACTTTTATTGGATTCCTCTTCTGGCTTCAGCAGACTGAAATGTGTGATTTCCAGCTGCCCAGCCTTCTCTGCCTCCTCGTTTCTGTCCAAAACATTAGTTACCATACACTGCAAAAGTAATACAAATTGAATGACCACTTGGTGCATAACTTGGTGCCTGAGGTGGGAGTGAGGTGGGAGAGACAAGCTTATAAACACTCAGAAAACAAGAAGTCAAAAAAACTAACTGGCTTCAGTATTTGTCAGGGGAACCGGAAAATATAATATTAATGTTATTTCTCAATATTCTGCCTGAGCAGCTTAAATTACTGTGTTAATGTGAGTCTCCCTATCCTGCTGCATGCATCAGTTAAACCTTTAATTATTCATCGCTGGATCATCTGATGATGAGCATGCAGCAGAGGGTGTTGGGGAAGGCCTGTGCGTCATCATCTTCCTGATGCTGTTAGATTAGATTGGGGGCTTTGAGGTTGCAGCCACCTGCTGCATACAGTTTGGGTCACAATGAAATATCACCTACCTGAGGGCTTTACACTAGCTGCCTACATGCACACACACACACACACAAAACACACACGTCTGAGTCATTTTCAAGCGTACCTGCATGAATGCACGCACACACACACACACACACACAAACACAGGCAATTATGCCACTTATCACAAAAAAATAGAGTGTGAGGCAATCTCCCAACTGATTGCCATTTGTATTTGAACACAACACATAATTATCTTATAATCGGCATTATCCTCCGGAGTATTTACGCAAGTCATCAAGCTGTGTTCCAAAATATGCCCTCAGCACAGCACGAAATACCTTTTCCGAGAAGTGATAGTTGTCATTTTGTGTTTAAGGGTATAATGACTCATGTGCCTTGACATGAAAGAATGTTTACTTTTTGCAAGATTATTTTTTTGAATTAAAGATTGCCTTTGTTTCTTATCTATAATACAGGGTGATCTCTTTTATTTAAGAAGTTAAAATTCTTAAATGAAGTCTTTTGCTCTCTTTGTATTCATCTAATAATATGAACTTCATTCAAAAGCCTTGATCTTGTGTTGTACCTGTAAAAGCCTTCCCAATACACTTAGCTTTTGAGTACATGGTTTTTGCCTCTCTTCTAAAGAGGACACTGTGTTGTATTGTTAATTGGTTAATGCAAATTCATGTTAATAATGCATCTGATTTCTTTTACTTTATTTTAGAAACTTGTTCATTTTTTATTCGCTCAAATTTTTGTAATATAACATTTTTCACCATATAAGTAATTCAGCCAGTCAAGTGATACAGCATCAAAACTCTTGAACATTTTAACTCATACTATGAAGAGCAATCAGTCGATCAATAGGTGAATTGTCTACCTTGCCTCAGGTCCCTTACATAATGAGGAAACCTTTGATTAATTCCCAGCAGGCTCTTATTCTGCAGTTGCTGTATGAATCAAAGGGTCTGTTTTTTCACTGACGTAAATGAATCGCTGGGATTCATATTTTCACAGGAGCAGCTGAGAAAGTGGTTGATGTGATGAAGTGGTCACTATGACGTGTCGGGTCCTCAGTGTCTACAAAGGGAAGACAAATTAACTTTGATTTAAAGGGCTGTTCCACCATTTGTTTTTACTCATATGTTGTTATTCAGCAAATGTAGAGTTTTTTTTTTGATTTCGTTGTTTTGTTTTTTGAATGAAGAGTTCTCAAGATCAAACTGTGGAAACTGTCAGCTACGGTATTGCTAGGGTGTACTAGCTGGTTGCTAGGGTGTTAATACGTGGTTGCTAGGGTGTACTAGGCGGTTGCTAGGGTGTCTCTATGTATACGTTGGATGAAAGAGATTGTTTAAATATCTAAGGTTATCTGAGCTCTTCATAGCAACTCTCCTCTATTCAAATACAACTTATTTTCCTCAGATCATTTTCTACCTTGTACTCAGACACTGGAACATTGTCAGTTAAATACAGGGTTGACTTGAACATACAGTGCCTGTCTGACATCCAATTATATACAGTGCTTTGCAAAAGTATTCAAACCCCTTGACTTTTTGCACATTTTGTTGTGCTTTGAAGTTATTTCAAAACACATATATTTGGGATTTTTTATTAACACTAACGTTAGCCTATTTAATGCAGGCAGGACAGAAGGGGCTTTCAGGGACGAAATCTGAGCTTTAATGACTTTCACAATAATTGTGGAAGAGCTTTTAACATGTTGGGTCTAGGACTGACAGTAGAAGCCTTTAATTAATTGGCCATTACACTAGATGCGTCTTCAAAGGTGCATTTTAATCACACAGACAAATGCTTTGACTGCTGAATAATTACTCTCTGCTCTGTTAACGCCAGGTTCAGATAATGGATAAATTATGTATCAAATACAAAGTTTCAAGTTATGGTCATATTTTTCAGTAGGAGAGTTTGAAGTGGCGAAGGTGTTACGTGATGCAAGTTTGTTAGTGAAATGTAAGGATGAAACCCAGAGATCTGAAGCTTTGAAAGTTCAACATTAGCTATAAAACAGAGAGTCACGGTGGACGTTTTGTCAGAGGAGTGATATGAGGAACGCCTGTTGGTGAGAATCTAAATGAATTATTGGAAGACACAAAGGACCTAAGGGTGACAAGAAATGAACAAAGGATGGATCAGGGTTCAGTGTTGGATTTATGAGTGACAGTGTTAGACCTTATGTCCCTTAAGATGCAACACGTGTCAAAAAGTGGAGAACACAGTTTCATATGCAGATGTTAACGTTAAAATGCTGAGAGTGGAGAGACAAGGGGGAAGAGCTGAAAGGTCAGTAAATACTCCAGGTATGAGAGCAGGGGATCAGGGGGAAGGGGGGAAAGTACAGCCAAGTATCTGAATATTAAGGGGCTGTCAAGGGAAACTGTGCAAGAGCAGTTAGAGCTGTCGAGTGTTGTATGTTCAGTCAAGTCAAGTAGGTTCACAAGGATCATCTTCTTCTCAATGATTCTCCTTAAATGGAATGCTATGAGTTTGCAAATGAATAAGAAATTCATTGAAGAAGTATCACCAAGCCAAATGCATAGTGCATTAATGGCTGAAACCCTCTTTAGATTGTATGATATAGGGATATGAATGCATTTGAAGGGACAGACAGAACGGTAATGGTGGAGGGCCTGCTACTTTCATGAAGCAAGGGATTCCCTGTAGGGGAATGGCAAATGGGAAGGAGCTAGTACATGTAGTAGTGGAGATTTGGCCAAATGAGTTTAGTGATCGAAGTGATGAACAGGACAGTTGTAGAGGAATTGATGGATATGAAAGATCTAAGATCTAGTTTGAGTGATGCAAGTACAAGGTTAGAATCAGCATCACAGTCTATCCCTAAGAAAGATTATTAGTGCCATGGCAGACGGATGAGTGTCCTGAGGCAGTTAAGAATCAAAACAAACATTGGGTTTATCTTACTGTAATCTTACTGATTACAATGCTGATGAGGTAGCTAGTAACTGTAATTGAATACATTTTCAAAGTAATATACAGAACTGTACATTTTCAATATGTCTCTGCATCAATGTCACCAAGACAAATTCCTGTACAGTTACTGTACTTGCAGATTTTGAGTTCCATTATTCCACAAATCTCTTTTGGTCCATACATAGAAAGATTAAAATAACATAACACATATAGCTGAGACAATATATCCATAAATACTCCATAAATAGATTTAGCACAAGCTGGATCCTAATTTCAACTGAATGTGAAGAAGGCTTAAATGGAATACTGTTCATCCTCATTAAATACACACAAGGAGGGTATAATCATGTAAGGGGAAGTTCCACATCTACAGGAATAGAACTGCCATCCATGACATTTTGAGTCTTCACCTTTAATTCAGGGGGTGTATTTTTATCATGCACTGCGCCACGCATGCTTCTTTTACAAAGATCTGCCACTTCCTCCCCTTGTGTGTAACCACTACAACATGTGTTCTTTGAAGGATAGCCATATTCCTTCTGGTCAGCTGTAAATAAATCTTACTCAGTCATGGGAAATGTCAGTGGCATGGGAAATGTCATCTAGATCAGATGATGAAAAAAACAGCGGGGCAAAAATGTATTCTTCACCTGACTTCAGTGAGCCACTGTGAACAGGTAATTGAACTAGATGTGATTGTGATCATTTTCCAAATGCCCTTCTGGCTTGGCGTAGGATAAAAAGCAATCATCCACTTCCCTTCAGCTTTTAGAAGCCTGAGCCAACAATGCCAGTAATATAAGGGAGGAACTGATTCACTGTCACCCCTGACCCTCCCTCCTCTGAGAGAGAGCTCCTCTCCTGGTGGCTTCCAGTGAAACAGAGTGAGGGAAGACGTCACTCATGGAATAACCCGAGCCGAGCAAATCCAGGGAGTTCATGCTGACGCAAGTTGGATAAAATGCCTTTGTGTAGGTGTCTGTGTTGGTCTGTCTGTTTCTGTGTTTGTGTGTGCATGTGTGCATGCACGACTGGTTAAATGGAGTCAGGGGCTATGTGTGTTTGAGGGCAGTTGAGTGGGTGGAATATCCTCCCGCCCATTCCCATCCCCCCCAAGTCTCAGAATCCCTTGTTAATGGATCTGGTTCAGATATTCCTCAAAGCCAGACGCCGGTTTGGCAGCTTCCTCAGCAGTGCCATTATTATATACAATATATGTCACATTGCCTCCATGCCTCTGTGCTCACCCATGTTGGGCATGGCAACACACTGAAGA
>OOFE01021490.1:1552-16081 GCA_900323365.1 Monocentris japonica | reverse complement strand
GGAACTGAAAAAAACAGTCGCACATGACCCCACCTGCATTGAGAACTGCAGTTTGGCAGTTCTGGGAGGGATTTTATCTGAAGGAGCTTAACATTTTATCTGCACACATCAGATAAGGAAGCAGGTGTCTTTGGTATTATGTTGAGGATGAAAACATTCATGTGGCTTTCAATGCACTGCTGACCTTCAAGCTCTTGAAGAGAGGTAAGGTATGTGCTCCAGGGTTGAATAGTCTACATTTTGTGGACATTCTGTGGTAAAAATGCCCGTCAGTCTGCCTTCCTGAGCCTCACTGAGCATTTATTAAAAGATCCTGACAGTATGTCTACCATGACGACAGCGTTCACATAAACTTCATTTCCTCTCTATGGGGAACAGTCTAGACATCAGTTTCATAAGTTACAGAATTACTAAATGTCATCTGTGGTTACTTAGTTAGGGGACATTGATAGAAGGCTGTATTCTCTAGAATACATGATTTCCTTGCAGGGATTCTTGTAACAGGTTATTTACATAGCACTTTAAAAGGTCACAGATATTTTAACACATTCATGAATGAACAAACAATATTTAGCTCCATGACACATACCGTATAGAAAATGAATCTCTTCTAACAGAATTGAATAGCACATTTTAAAAATGCATTTTTTTTAGTATGCCTGTGGGTTGACAGCTGCCCCCTACATTTTCTTTCATATAATTTGAGGGATAGAAAATGAATCACAACAGAATCTTAATGGCAGCTACTGTCATTCTTGCTTCTGTCAGTATTGCACCTCCACACCGAGGTGCAAAGTGTTCAGAGGTAATTGTTGAGCAACGTAACAGAGCTAGTTACTAGATAGAGAGGTCCTAGGCAATAGGTAATTCTGCTGGCAACACGTTTAGATTCTAATTGCCTTCAACTGTTACCTACACAAGACATGGGGCATGAACATGAACATGACCAACAACACCGCATACTACATAAAGCACTGGCTGGAAAATCACTGAACCTAAGTGGCTCAAACTCTTGAGGGGGCTGTTCTAGAAATTGAAATCCGTAGTGCATGCGACTCTCAGTCTCAGGGTTGTTGGTTCAATCCCCACATAGTGTCAACTAACACTTTTGTAAGTTGCTTTGGATAAAAGCATCTGCTAAATGACTGTAATGAAACATTGTACCAAAGTGAATTATCACTCTAAAGCCAGTAGAGTCAAACAGACAAGATGAATGCTGGGTTTATCCACAAAATGGAATGTGTGATGGAATGTGTGGGGGAGTGTTAAGGTCACTTGATGTGTCACTTCCTCTGTTAAATGTACTCAGCCCAAATAAGAATGATGATCAAAAGCCGAATACATGTAGTCTGTGGTTGTCAGGACACATCATTATCAAATGTAATTTAGCAGGCGGAGAAGTTTGAAGCAAGTTCATGTTTCTTTGTTTCCTTGGTCATCAATATCATAATAACATCTTTAATAATGCAGCAATATTACTGCATTATTCAAGCAAAATTGCTCTTGGGACAATTAATATTGGGACTTTTTTGCTTACCTAAGAAACGTAGGGCCTGCTCTTGGTGGAAGGCAGAATGCATTGTCTGGATATGAATGAAGCACAAATAATTGTACAAGTGATTACTTTTCACTAATACTGTCTGTAGGTAGCAATCTAGCTGTCCATTTAAGAGAAACCAATTATGTGCCTGAGCCAACAGCAATACATGCTGAAAAGCCATACTTTCACCACGGTCTAAAAGCACAGGAAATTGATCCATACACCCCATGATTGCCCCACCATGATCAACTACAAGCCACTTACCTCTGAGCTGCTTATTTTCTGATCTTAAATCAATTCATGTGAACAGGATAACAGTGTCTGTGAGCTCTAACACAAAGGATGGGTCTGAGGTGTACAATAGCACATTTTTTGCAGGATCATTTCATTATGTCTACAATTCTGATCCAACAATTTACACCACAAACAGGTCTGTACCCGACTTCTTATGCTGCATTCATCTCATATATGAGAAGGACTGCAGATACAAGCTTTCTACTGTGAGATACTGTTCACATCAGCTTTAAGGTTGTAGATACTACTTGGAAACTCAGAATTTGGCAATGGATCCCAGTTTGACTGGTACGTCTGCATAAGAGTAGGGGTGTCCTGGTGGTTCAGTGGTCTAAGGTGTAAACCATGTAACCATGACATTCTGGGTTTGAATCTAGTCAGTTAATATCATGTTTGATTTTTCTTTTGGGTGTGGGGCAAAAAGGACAAGGGCTCAAAAATTACAGATGAGATACGGCACTGCAGGGGGTACAGATTAGTTGGGCTTAATAAGGGATTCCCTAAACATTTTTGGGATGTGATTTTGCCCGCATGGGGCCCGCATTTGGTCAGCATGGGCATGTTTGCTGGGATTGGCTTCAGCTGTCTGTGTGCTATCATCTGAGAATTTCAAAGTTATGCTGGAAACCAACCCGCCATTATCTCCACAGCAGTCAGCAGCCTTTGGGGCATAAAATGTATCTCAATCATTATACCCATATAACCACCATGTTTTTACTGGATTGGAGTCTCCAATCAGTCTGACTTGCATGTCTTTGGACTGTGGGAGGAAATCGGAGCGTGCGGAGGAAACCCAGGCAAACATGGGTCAAACATGCAAACTTCAAACAGAAAGGGCTAGAAATTGAACCCAGCTCTTTCTTGCTGTGAGGCAACAGTGCTAATCACTGCTTACTTATATTAACCACCAATATTTTTCAATGATATCTCTGGTAAAAAAAAAAAAAATCTTCTGCCTGCAGACAACCAGCAGAACATTTCATCATCTGCATTCTTTAAATGGCTTCATGGTGAATCATGGTCCTTTCACTAAAGACATTCTGGATTGTGTCACTGTTTCTGTAGTGTCATCTCTGACTTGGTGACAGAAGGACTGTGAATCATGGTGATGACATATGTGGTAATGTAGGAGGTGGTGGACGTTTTATGAGTTAAATGTCTTCATCTTGTTCCTGTTGTCCAGGTTACTCAATCGACTCTTGACGTTTCAGTTCAAATGTAAAGAGAAAAAAAGGATAGAATGCAGGGTAAATTGTGATTGGTTCATTTTGACTGTTTCTTCCAAAAGCAGAAACATGCTGTTCAATCCAGGTTGTTAAAGTATGGGGCGCCAATAATTCCATGCAGTAAATTCACAATGACTGAAGAAATCTGTCTTGTTTTTTAAATACCTTATACTTCGTTGCAGTTTATCATTTAACTGCCTCGTTTTTATTGCTGTTTTGCTTACTCAAATGCTTTTTTGGCAAAGTGCGTGTCCATGTGCATATACATTACTGGCTACGCCTCCATTTGGATATATTATTAAATTTGCTTGTTTCGATTCCAAAGATGTTTTACAGAATGGCGCTTTTTTCCGTTTGTACATTAGGTTATTAGATTGCTGTGGATGCTGTCAGCACTGAAAGAAAGAATTACTTTTATGAATGGTAGCTATGCTACTCAATGTGACAGCACTGTTACTGTTGTTGCATACTGGAGAGTTTGCCTTTTTCCATGGTTTCAAACTTTGTCTTCCACGAGGTAACATTTGGCGCCCCATAGGCATTTCGTGGACGAAATTCACCATATTAACGTTTATCAGCCATTGGCTCGAACTGAGCAGAACAATCTTGTCATGGAGCCCAGAAAAAAATGAAACATGCCAGTGCCCACTGACCTGCAACCCACTTTGCTATACAAGTACATGTGAAATTCTAAAATAAAAATCATAATTATATCATTACAAATTCTTGGCTGTATGAGATAACCAACAAATCCCCCTCCCCTCTACATCAGAAGGAAAGGAGCCCTGCAAATTTCCAAACTGATTATCAGCTTATGGAAACTTTTATTGCAAAGTGTTAGGATCATGATGTAGGCTCATCTTGAAAACTCTCTTTGCAAGCAACATCTATGTATTGTATCTTCGGTCCAAGGTGAGGTGACAATATTGCTATATTGTATTGTATAAGGTGTGACCTGTGCCTGACTGCCAGACAGTGCATTGGGCTAATTACTGTGAGTCCAGTTAGGAAAAATGCATCTTGTGATACATCACATGTCAACATGTATTTCTATTAATACACTGAAAGCTATTCACTTTAGAAAATAAATTGACCGACTAATAGGATTGACAATAGCAAACTGTGGATCACATGGACTTTGTCAACATGACTCGCTATGTTACAGGGTTTCATTCCAAAACGCAATATATACATTTTGAGGAGAAAATATTATATGATGTTCATTGCACAATATTTCAAAAGTACCCTTGACTATGTTATAACAATGTTATTCTGTAAGCAAAACTTTTTAGTTAGCTGATTACAATTATAACCCACAGAGGCTTTTAACAGTCATTTCATAGGAGTACAGCTCACAAAATGGTTTTCAAATAGTGACTGTATTACCATAGCTTCAATAAACCTGAGTCATCAGGATATATAACATCACTAGTGAGGAAGTTTGGCATCTGAGCATGACTACAATAGACAAAGGAGAAAATGTCAGAATGAAAAATGGAAGTTAATGAAGCCATGGCATCGTTAATCAGCTGGACTCATTTCAGTATTTCTTGCTTTGTTCCATCTGCACTGCAATAAAAACACTGCATATCAATAAAACATGTTGTAATTGTTTTTTCTTGCACCATGTACCTGGCAAAGCTGCACTGTGACAAGCCGGATGCTGCTGTGAGATTCATTGACTCCATGGCGATCAATTCAGGTCATGGTCCTGAGGGGCGCAGATGATGCGCCCCCGCTGTTTACGACAGTAGAAGACGTCACAGACAGTCACAAGTGCTGCTTCAGACCTCTGCTTGTTCAGGTAAGATTCAATCACAGACTTTGAGTGAAAAAAATAACTCTGCTTGCTGAGGATATTTGAGTCATTGTTTCATCACTCTCAACCCACTATCTAAATTCTGGGGCAAATATTTTTGTAATTATTCTTGCACAGCAGTGAGAGGGTGCACTTCAAAATACACACAAATGCACACCTTACCCTGAACCTTACCCTGAAGCCTACTGCTGCCTCCTCCTGCAGTTATCTATTTGACTGAGGTGCCGATGTTCTTGTCAAGCAGAGTGAGAAGACGACGGGTTAGGATGATTGAGCCGCTACTTTAGTAGTGGCTGGTGTCATGCCACATTTTCTAAAACAATGTTTCCTCTAAATTGTGCAGCATAGTTTCTCCGCTGCAACAGTACCTCTGTGTTCTGTGTACATTGCACTCCATCTTGTTTCAGTGCACACATACATTACATGCATGCCAACCTTCCACTATTATTCCAATCTAAGACAATACTACAAATAAGATATGGGTGGGTTCTCTAAGATATGGGTTCTTATTCTAACTATACTCGGAAAAAAGGTTGTAGGAACCCTATTTTATTGTGAATACACCCTATTCATGACTCGAATGTACAATAAACCTGTTGATATTTACATCCACTTTTCACTGTTAGCTAGCTATCATGTTACCTTAACCAGTCTCAAAAGTTGAAGGAAAATGACATGAAGGGTAGGCTGTACCACGGTGACAGCAGAATTTGTGGTTTTGTCTGCTGTTTTTATCCATTTTCAATAGTTTCTACAATAGTTACATTATGTGCTACAATATTACCACCTTTCCTGGTCTAGACACATGCCAATGTTGTGTATATGTATGAATACCATGTATGCATGTCAATAAAACAAATTAATATATGAATAATGTCAATAATTTGACTGCTGAATTCAATTTCGTACATAATACACGCCACTTGAAGTCATAGTTAAGGAATGTTCCATGCTTGTCAAAGCAATGTAAAGAGTCACTTATTTTCCAAGCATTGTTCCTGGAAAACATTGTAAGAAACACGCATGGCCTCAGGGCTTCTGAAATCAAGGCTGTGGCAGATGAAGTGGTCCTTGTCTTTGGTTCAAGTGGAACAAGCTTTCATCCTTAACCCATTAGAGCATTTTCTCAACCTTCATGAACACCAAGTCTCTTCTGGATATGAGGATGGCGCACACTGTCCTGCTCTTGAGACCTTTGTGGTCGGTCTCATTAACTATTATAATTATAATTTTGAAGATTCAACCACCAGCAACTGATCGGATGAGCATGTGGCATTAATTCAAATATATCCCATGATGCCACTCTGTCATGCCATGGATTTATTCAGTAAGCAGAAGACAATCTCAAGAAGGTTGCTGGTTCAATCCTTTGCACTGACAGGTGGGTGTGCTCCAAGTGCCTCGAGGGTTTAGTAGAAAGAGAGAGTTCAAACGATTTCTGTAGCCATGCATTCGCTGGCTAGCTGTGGTGACTAGATAGAAAGCTCTTTTGCCCCAAATGTCTGTACAAGTGCAATGAATGATAGTCGCTCCATTATCAATGCTTCACATCACATAAACTGGTCGACAATGACAGATAGAGATGGTAGATCAAGGTTTAGTGAGATTTATGCAACCAAGGCAGAATAAAGGATACATTTCTTTTCCTGCTTGTGGACTCTCAGCTACTCACTACGGTGACAGCCATTGCAGAAGTTCCCCTTCATAACATTTTGAACATTATACATTGATTCATGATACATCATTTAAACATCATATTACGTATACATTCATTCATATGTATCCATATCAAAACTGTAATGTTCCTCAACCAACTAGTTACCAGATCATGTCACACGTTTCGTAAAAACACTTGCAGCATCACTAGCAAGTAGCATTAGTACTTGCAACTAACTATTTGTATTTACTTCTACCTGTAACAAACAAGACCTCAGCTGTGTTGTGATCATTCAATTTAAAGTATCTTTCCTCTGGCTGAAAGAAATCAGGGGCATTACTGGAATTGGAACTAAAGAGGGGTCTTAGCACCCAAGGGACAGTTGAAAGGTGAGTTACATAATAATGCACTGTGAGTGGGTCCAGGTGCATAACCTGGTGTATTTATTGTGTTTTGAGTTAGACTTGAACAATGTTATAGATGAACCTTAAATGGATACAAGCTACTTTAAAGAGATGCCCAATCTCCTATGTGTCCAATCTGCTAACTATCCCTGCTAACACAACTTTAAACTTTATTTAAAACATTGGTAACAAAACATTATGTCTTGTTAAAAGTCAAAATATCATCGATATAATGGGGAAAAAATCCCTAAATGTTCACTGAATTAGTGTCCACTCCTTTGTCTCTCTGTTTGCCCTGACTGGTATGAATAAGTTTCTCGGTAGGTATGACTGGGGGAGAGCCCAGAAGAGAGAACTACATAAAAGTTGGAGCTTGTGTCATTACGTCTTGGCAACTGATGGATACAAGATGGTAAAAAAAACTCTCCCTTTGACATTTAGACATTTATAACAATTACAATTATAAGTGCCTGTTTCCATCAGCTGCCTCATTTTGGAAATCATCAACCATCCTCTAAGGAAAATGTCTGTAATAACTTTCAAAGCACAGCGTCAACATGCATACACCTACATGTGTGTGAGCAGTCGTCTGTGTCTCTGTAACCTTGTTCTGTATTCTGTGTGTGTGTGTGTGTGTGTGTCTGTGTGTGTGTGTGTGTATGTGTGTGTGTGTGTACATGCGTGCATGCATGCGTGAGTGAGTGTGTGTGCTTGTGTGCAACAGTTCAAGGAAAAAACCATGAGATTCCAGAGAGGGAGGAGGACTGCACCACAAGGAGAAGACGATAGATGAGGACAACCGGAAGTGCTGCTGTTCCCAATTTAGCCTGAGAGGGGCAGGAGAGAGCTGAAGATGCCTCCTCTAAACTGTGACCATGCAGATCAGACCAGGGGATTACTAAAAGATGTTTCAGCAGTTGAACTCCTAGATATTACACAGGTATTACAACATTGATGCACAGGACATAAAATTTTGGTGAGATGTGTCACAGTTTTGTGGTGTTTTGCAGCTATCCTGTTAAGTGCCCTTTATCCCTGTCAGTGAGATTCGATTTGCAACCAGTGTTCCTCTTTGGTGATGCAGTTTGTGTTTGGCACATGTTGTCATCATTTTCAAGACTGTTCCCTGTGCCAAAGGTTTTTGTAGTTTTTGTGACTGATGCACCTGCAATTCGGGCACCAATCATATGGACTTTCTGGAACTTTGTGATCTTCATGTTGATTTGAAAATTCACAGTGGTGACTGTCAGACCTGTTTTAATGCACACAGCTAAATGGCATTCAACCTAATATGTCTCCCCTGTGTAGCTGCATTTGTCACTGTGATTCATGCATACATACATTACATGCATGCATCATGTTTCTGAGTGATCACTTATTGTGGAGGATGACGTCACCCCTGTCAACAAGGCACACGTGTTTGCACAGTGGTTTGACGAGCATAACAGTGATATTCACCATATGCCAAGGTCTTCTCAATAAGCAGGCAGGAAACAACACACACTGCTTTATGCTAGTCTAACTGCATAAAAACAAAGCCGAACCCTGAAAATGTGTCTACACTGTTTGGTATCAAAAGGAGAATCAGAATTACTTTCATTGCAAAGTGATCTGTGTAAAGCAATACACTTGACAATTCAATAGAAGTAGGGGAAATTGTCTTGATGACATTGGTGCAGAGGCATATTGAAAATATATTGATTTCTGCAGTACATATTGACACACGGTAGAAGGAGAACAAGACTTTACACAAGGTGCACAGTGCAAGACATACAATGAACTGCAGACCACACATGCTACGCTACATAAACAGTGCATATGGAAAGTTTGCCTTACAGTTCAGACCCTTTCAAGTTTTCATTTTTTTGTTATGTTTCAGACTCATCTTGAAATGGATTCAATTCATTTTTTTTCTCATCAGTCTACACACAATACTCCACAATGACAAAGCAAAAATAGGTTTTTGGAGTGTTTTGTTAATTTATCAAAAATAAAAGACTTAAATATCCCATTTACAGAAGTATTCAGACCCTTCACTTAGTACTTGGTTAAAAACCTTTGGCAGCAATGACAGCCTCAAGTCTTCTTGGAAATGATCCTACAAGCTTGGCACACCTTTCTGTGTTTCTCCCATTCTTCTTGGCAGAATCGTTCAAGCTCAACCAGGTAAGATGGGGAGCGTCGGTGCACACACACTTCTTTTTCATGACATAGTTGGAAATTTTGCCCTCACATCCTGGTCTGGTGTCCCTTCTGTGCATGGCAATGAGTCACAATCATGGGTGTGTTTGCATTGAAACTTTGGGGTTTGGTCCCCTGCACCATGAAGAAGAATGCAGTAGGGTTCATGTAATTAGTGTGTATATCTTTAAATATATTGTGACAGGACATGGGGCACATCAGGAGGGAGTCAGACTATGCTATAGGGCATACTCAATATGGGGACAGATGGCTGACAACTTCCAAGACATCTGTTTACTGTGATTATGCCATCCACGCCCAGATGCCAAGTAAACTGGGTGATGATGAACCCATCACATTTATCTCTCCCGCTCTGAAGGGCGATCACCATTCACTTGGGCTCATAGCAATGCTTTTCATTAATCAAAGGCTTGTGAAAGATAAG
The DNA here is from genome assembly GCA_900323365.1 of Monocentris japonica. NCBI lineage: Eukaryota > Metazoa > Chordata > Actinopteri > Trachichthyiformes > Monocentridae > Monocentris > Monocentris japonica. The sequence goes on along the minus strand of OOFE01021490.1, from coordinate 6,515 downwards.
TGAAGGACCATGTAGGTTAACAAGGAAGAGTCATCTCCTTCATTACACCGCAATACTTTTCAGACGTTCTCAGAGGACGTCTCAGGTACATTCTGACCACATATTAGAGAGGAATTTTAAATGAGTAATTGACAAAGCTCGATTAAGCCTCCTGAGTTCGTGAGTATGACAGGATGTGCTCTGACCATGTGTTTCCATACCATACGGCCATACGGGAGTCAAAAAAATCATAGAATTCTTGTTTGCGTGTCCACAAGTTATTCATTGTCAGTCAAGCAATTCCAGAGCGTGTCACTTGATCAGAGTGTTGGCTCTGATGTTTCTCGTTATCTGGAGACATTTGTTTGTGCACACAAATATCAACTGTTCAGTAGCATGGGGATAAGATTGACCTAGGAATTTTCACTTTAAGACAGCTTTTAGGACAAAAACGATATGTTCAAAACTATATGTTTCTTCAAAAACGATATGTTGTATGTTTCCTTCTGCCCAAGCTTCACCAATTGCTGTTGAGTTCCATTGTGCAGTGGAGCCGCTCCAGTGAGAATGAGTTTTTTTAAACTAAGTAAAAAGCATTGTGTTTATTCTAAGACAAATATGTAAACACTTATACATTACATAAAGAAATCATATAAAAGATAGTTTTTGCCTATTTACTGCAGCTCCAATTTGCTGCAAATCTTCTCTGTCTTGTTGTTTGTCTAGATTTAGGTTCAAATGGCTGGTCAAGCGAAAATAGCTCATGAATTATAGGGACCACTTTGTATTTCAATTTTCAGAGCACAATCAATTATGCTACATTTATGTTGGCTGAGGTTATTGGATGCTAAATGAAAAGAAATATAGATGTCAGAAAAAAAAGTGCTTCTATAAGTGGCTCAATCCAAGAAACCAATTCTGTGTTTTTCAAAGCAGAAACTGTAGTGATATATACAGCCTATTTACTTCAAGAGGTCTTTTTGATGAGAAGTAATTGGATGTCATGATTTGAAAACCCTCTCCCATAAAACCTGGTTTGGTAAATTAACTCTATTTTTACTGTGGCAATACCTGAACTAAAAGCACTCTGATCCCATGTCATGCAAGATGACTAATAATAGATATTTAATGATAGATGGTTCATTCTCAGACCCAAAACATCTAAACATTCACTACACAATCATGCCTTGCTTCCCATTGAAAACTCCAAATGGCTAACAAGCTTTTTTTCGCAACAACTTGATCAAACCAGTTGGATTTGGACTGAATCCAATTATCATTACATGAACTTGTCAGACACCAGCCTTTTACTGCCAAGCCTTGTGTATCAAGTCAGTAGTGAAATGTAGTTTGGTGTTGTATGCATACTGTAGGAACTAGCAGCTGCCGCGATAAGTCAGGGAGGCTTGCTGCTAAATCATTGGTACAAGTAAAACAGGCATATTGGAATTGCACAGAAAATAAGGCTGGAGAGTTGGTCGGGTGCAGCGTCTGCCTTGGAGAGGAAGCCAAATTATTGTGTTCCAATGCAGCAAGGAATACTGCAACTTCCTCCTTGACATGAGGGACAGAGAGAGAGACATGAAGAGAGATGGATGGTGGGGTGGGATTCTGCAGATCTGTCATGTAATGTGCTCTTCAGCGTTCTCTTACATTTTAATTTGCATAAGTGTTTCCTGGATCTGTGCAGACAGCCTTTGCTTTCAAAGCACCCTCTGCAACCACTTCACATGTTTTCCCACCAAAGCTGACTTCAGTTAGTTTAGTATTTCTGAGGTGGAAACATTTCAACCTGTCTCTCTGTATCTTAAACTACTCCCCAAGAACATTTTGTGTTATGTCACCTTCTATAAAGCAGGTGCATTATCCCATACTGTCAACCTTGAGAGCAATTTTTGATTTTTTGCAATTATATAGACCCATGGTAAATAAGATAATCACACATGCAGCATCTCTGTAAATCTATTTCACCATTAAAGCGGTACTTTCCTTGGCTTGGGTTTGAAGGAATGGAACGTAAAGTGCAGAAATTCTGATATTATATGAGCCAGACACTTACAGCACCACTGGGCTCTCTCTAACAGCTATTCACATGAATACATATGAATACAGGCTACACATGGTGTACTGCATCAGAAAATTCAATGCAGCAGAGAAAGATCAAGGGCTGAATAGCTTGCCAGTAAAGGTCAATACATTCTCACAGCAGCCATTTGTTTTGCTGTCAGCCATTGAACAAACACCAACATTTTCTTTGCAGACTTTTGAAAATGCTTGCAGAGAAAATGTGACGAGAGAACAGAGCTGCTGTCTTGTCTCTTCCAATTTACTGTTACAATTTACTGTTGGTGCTCTTGCCTACAGTTTGCTTATGAACAGAACTGGAATTAGCACCGCTTACACTCTCTATCCCCGTCTGACACCAATTCTTAGGCTTTGCTTTGAATGCAATTTATTTTGGCTTGCTTTTAATTCATTCATCATCGTTTTGCATCAAACTGAATACATTTTTCAATACTGTTAATGTGAGTGGTTACTGTAACATATCGACATGAGCTTTCTTAAATACTAATGAAAAATACGTTTCACCATGGTCTTTTGGTTGGTGATTAGGTGGCCATTTGATCAAGCTGTTGTAATTAGAAGGTAAAATAGATTTAAGGTTGAATGGTGCCTTACAAAAACCATGGTCAAAGCAGAACATATGCACTTGCACAGTAGCAAATGCACATGCACATGCACATGCACATATGTGCATGCAAATACAAACACACAAACACAGACACAAACAGGCGCACACAGGTAGTTAAAGTGATGAATCAACCTGAGCTGAAGTATTTGGTGCTTAGTTCCCCATTCTTTATAGGTGTTGGAAAACTTCCACATTGAATAGAAATAGTTAAAACAAACCCAATACAGCAGCAAGCCAGCCTTGTAATGTTAAAATAGCCAGGGACTGTCAGACACCTCATATGGTACAGTTGATGCAAGTGGAACTCAAAAAGTAGCTGAGGGAAACAGTTACTTCCGGCTAGAACTTTTCACAACATTAGAACAGCCATAAGCATTTGTTCCATTTCTCTCTCTTTCTCCTTCTCTCTCTTTTACAATCACTTTCTCCCAGTCACTTTTATTTCCTGTGAGAGCCGATTAACCTGTCAGAACTGGAAACTCCACCGCGGATATGGAGTCCTTGAGAATTCACCACAAAGATACAGAGTGATTCCTTGTTCCCCTGGAAACCTTATAAGCTGAGAGAGAGACACAGGAAAAAGCAGAGTAATACAGAGAGAGAGAGAAAAAATGAGAGTCAGAGAGGCAGGGGTAGGCTTGGAGGGGGGGGTCACTGAGAGCCATTTCTTCACTCCCACTCACTCTCACCTCAGCCAGTGCTGACTCATTCCATCGGAGTAAAGTTCAGAGAGAAAAACAGTGATCAGAGTTTCTTCTGTTTTCTTTGTACTCATTAATCAATAGCAAGGGATGCACCAACACAAGTTAGCATTCACTGATGCATCTTACAGGTATTATATGCATTACATAGACTACAACAAAAGTGATCAGTATCTTCCCAAAGAGGAATAACAGCAGCCGGGGCAGCCCAGACATACCTAACATATGTACCAGACATGCATCTCTGGGTATTCAGAAAGATATGCAGTAGTTGAGACCCCAATTTTGACTTTTTCACCAGGTAGGACTTGACTGTGGACCCTAATCACCCCTTCTACATTAGCAGTTAGATGCTTAATGAGTGTGGTCTAGATAGATAATGACTCTATCAATAATATCATTTCAAACAGTGACCCTAATTACCTCCACCAAGGAGGTTATGCTTTTGCCTGTTAGTTTGTTTGTCTGTCAGCAGGATGTCTCAAAAACGTATGAGCAGATTTCCAGGATATTTGGTGGACAGATGAGCCTTGAGCCAAGGAACAAACGATCATTTATTGGTGGTGATCTGGATCTGGGATTTCCACCATTAGATGATCATTGAAACTAATTGTGACTTGATTCCAAAATCCTGCAAAGTATGTTTGCAGGGATCTGAATTATATGATAGAAATTTTGCTCTTAGATTTAAATTGGAGAATTGTTCAGCTGAGGGGGAGGTTGGTGCCTTCTGATTATGCAACATGTTGTCATTTGGCTGCATCAAAATAATACATTTGGTCCAGTCTCTATAGTGGTTTCAGAATTTAATGTCTGCACTACATTGCAATCTCTCCCCATCTCTTCTTTGTTCAACTGATGTTCCTGCATAATGCATCTGCTTCAGAGAATGAGTTCTTAACTGTTCTGCCCTCTTATCCTTGCTAAGCTCTTTGTTTTGCTCCCCCTTCTACTTTCTCAGTGTCTCATACTACATATTTTTCTCTCAGCATGTCATTTCTCCCTCCTCTGCAGCCCGTCTCCATTTCGCTTTTTGCTGCTTTTCTATCAGTCACAAACTCAACATATTGTCTGTCTCGCCCACCACTTCCGCTCGCTCACGCTACCCCTCCCTCCGTGTCTCTCTCTCACTCATCCTCTCTTATTCGCTATGTTTGCCACACAGCCAGGTTCACGTCAGCATAATGTGAGGCTGTTATGTTCCTGCCCACACCTGAAAACTCTCGGTCTGCTTGTCCATCTCTCTCTCTCGCTCTCTCTCTCTCTCTCTCTCTCTCTCTCTCTCTCTATCTCTCTTTGACACAGTCTGTCAGTAGGCATCTGGAGATGCTTGCCTGAAGAACTGTACCCGTAGGGCAGAGTGACTATCAAACTGTATTAAGGTCAGCAACACTCATTGCTTACAGACAGACAGACAGACAGACAGACAGATAGACGGACAGACAGATAGACAGATAGACAGATAGATAGATAGATAGACAGACAGCTAGATAGATAGATAGATAGATAGATAGATAGATAGATAGATAGATAGATAGATAGATAGACAGACACAGGCAGACAGACAGATAGATAGATAGATAGATAGATA
>OOFE01021485.1:15383-44726 GCA_900323365.1 Monocentris japonica | reverse complement strand
TTTTTTCAAGTCAAGAACTTTATTTGTCACATACGCATACAGGATGTGTAGTGAAATGAAAAAGTGGCAATGCTCACGGGATTGTGCAAAAAAAACAAGTTTCAAAAGAAAAAAACAGTATTTACAGCAAAAAACAAAGCACACTATTTACAATAAGTATCAAAATATAAAATGTAAAATATAACTCTTGTGTAATTATAAGTGTGTGTCTATGTGTGTGTGTGTGTGTGCGTGTATGTGTGAGTGTGAGTGCAAAAGAGGGGCAGTGTGTGGTGATTGGTGGGGGCCCTGGTGAGGTCAGAGTTCACAGTCCTGATGGCCTGAGGAAAGAAACTCCGTCTCAGTCTCTCTGTTTTGGCAGCGTAACTGCGGAGGCGCTTGCCTGACCGCAGCAGCTGAAACAAATATTTCATATTTTATTATTTTAAGTAAGGATTGGCTGATAATTTATACCGTCCCATTTTTGGTATGAGAACAATGACCGGAGATACTTTCAGAATGATTTTTTTCAGACTGCAGCCAAAAAACCATCTTCCATGCTAGTTAGCTAGTTAATAAGTTAGCTAGTATGTCAAAGTTTTCCTTTTGCTCCCTTCCTGTCTCTTTTCTTTAAACCTATGCTCCTCCTTTTTCAAACTCGCCTTTCTAACCCACTCCCCATACTTCTGCTCTTCACCCCTTTGCAAGACAGGTATCACAAACTGTGAAATATATCCATCCATCCATCCATCATTCATCTCTATTACACCTGGCAAAATGGTGGGAAGTGCGAGAAGTGTGGTGAAAGCAACCTGACATTGACCAAATCACTCAACATACATTGACTCTGTGATAAATGTTTTGTTTCACCTCTCATCTATTCAGAAATCAAAACTCTGTGGTTCCTGTGGTTTTCTCTCCTCTGACAAACACATTAAATTTAAATATTTAAATGTATTACTAGTTTCTAATTAACCAAATGAAAAAAATTAATTAAATTATTCTCTTCTTGAAGTATACCATACTGTGACAAATGTAGAATAAAGTACAATGTTTTCATCTGTCATTGAAACCAATGGAGAGGGAAGCCAGAATACAGTGACAGCTACCTGATGAAATGCCAAGCGGTGGTTAATGTGGTTAAACTGGCACCAGATTGTGTCACTCTAAAGCACCACACACAAATAATCTGCACAATTTATTTTCAACCATACTGTCCATATCTTCCTGTGTAAAATGTACCTGTTATAGTCTGCTTATTGTGGGAAGACCAATCATCCCAGCCACTTGGCCCATGTTTTGCTGACCAAGTATTGACACCAACACTCAGTATGGGGGATGGGCTGGGCAGAATACTGCACACTGACATAAAACAGAATTGCTAATATAATCATCACTGTGACACAATGGCAATAAATAAGAAAACAAGGAAGCCAAAAACAATGACATATGTTTGTTCACAAGTATAAACAATAATGGTTATTAAACTAAATGGGACAAATCAAATAATATTGCAGTTTGTTGTGCTCCAGAGATTGTTTCTACTCTTTTATGACGGTTTTGTTTGTTTGTTCAGCCAATCCCAAACACTGAAGCAATCCTTCATTCCAAACTAAAAAAAGCAACAATGGTAGATAAAAGGGCTGTGTGTAGCTGGTATAACTGGTATAGCTAGCAAAAGCCTAGAATCAATACTTAAAAACTCCCAAGGGGACTAAAGAGTAAACAGGGTGGAGTCCTGAGCTGTGAGTAAATCTAGCCTTTCCAAATCTAATATCCACCACTGTCAGTGGGTCAGCCGCTACCTACACTGAAGCAGCTTTATCAAGCCCTCCTGGAGATATGGAGTGGTTGCCAAGGATTTCTTTCTCGAGTAAATAAGTAGTCCCACCCAGAGTTGATATGTTTTTTTCTGTGATTATTGTAAAGGATTGTGCTTGATTTTGCATATATCTGTCTATATCTGAACGAAGCATGACAGCTAGCTGACTTTGAAGCTGCAGGGTCCCATAGCTGCTCTTACCTGTACTACCGACTACCTTGGCAAGGTCATGCCATGTCTTGTCCCTCTTATCTTTATTCTTATATATTTCTAATTTGCAGTCATATATCACAGTGTGTTTTTGTTGATGAACTTTTCTTCATCTATATTAGCTAGTGGTGCTTTGGCCAGTGTTTTGACGCTCAGAGCAGACACGTCAAGGTGGTTTGACGCACCACTTTACGCTTTCAGTGCAAGGTCAGCAATTAAGAACAATTGCTGGAAAAGCATCCAGTGTGTTTGGGCCTTAATGCCTTGGTTCTATTAAAATGTTGTTGTGGACCATAATCTTGGAGGGACTGAATGGAGAATAGTACAGTCTTAATGCTGACTATGCCAGGGTGAATATTTACCTTTCAAAAAACACTCTTCTGTTGAATTTAGTTGAATTAATTGTTTCGTAATCAAGGCAATTGTTTGACTACTCGGGCTGTCACAGACTCAGGTAGTAGCCATAATAAGCCAGGGTGACCACAGTCATGTTCAGCCATCTGCTCAGACTGCAAGCCAAGCGTGTCAGTGGTCATGAGCCAAAATGCTTGGCTGTGAGCCAGTACAACTTAGCATCTCTGTAACAAGTGATCCAACCAGGGTGGGACCAGAAACACTAGTAACAATCTGCCTGATGAGATGCAGCTAGCAAAAGCCTCATCTTCTTTTAAATTAAACCTCCATGAATCACACTTTTTCAGGAGCAGCAGTGGTATTTGTAGTAGTAGGGCCAATAGTAATATTTCCAGTCCATTAAAAGAAAACAGTTCATTGGCCTACCTGTGTGACCAGGGGCTCCAGCAGCCTCTCCACAGTCAGGGTACGGATCTCAAGACTCTTGGGGTCCCATTTCAACAGGATGGGGGAGGTGGCAGTCGTCATGGTCTCTGGTGGGAATGCAGGCAGAGTAACGGTTACAAAAATGTTAATGACACATTTTAATGACACACGGACAACAATCAGAAGTAGGCCTCCCATTTGCATCCCAACAACCTTAGTTTAAAAAGAGAGGTTATGGAGGCCTTAGACAGTTTAATATTAACTAAAGGACATGCTCACCTGCCAAACTGGAGACAATTGATTCCTTTTAGAATAGGAATAACCCAGTTATAAATTAGAGATGCACCGATTGGTTTAGAGATGCACCCCCTGGTTTAGACCCAACCTGCATCAGATGCAGTCGAGAACCAGCTAGTCTCAGTCACATGTTTTGGTTATGCCTCAAACTGACCCCATTTTGGACAGGTGTATTTAATTCCTTTTCATATATGTGTAATTCGGTTATTGATCCTAACCCATTGACTGCATTGTTTGGTGTAGTCCCGCAGGAGACACAAATAACAACTCACCAGGCTGAGGCTATAGCATTCTCTACCTTACTTGCTAGACGTCTGATACTCCTTAGTTGGAAGAAAGCTACCATCACCATCTCACAAGAGCTGGGTGGAGGAGGTAATGTCCCATCTTAAACTTGAACAGCTTAAATACACTGCCCGAGGCTCCAGCCAGAAGTATTATAAGGTCTGGCAACCGTTTCTGTCCTATTTTGAGATTGAGTTCCTGTACATTAATGCAATAAAGCTAACCCCCCCCCCTTACCCTTTTTATTTTTATTCAGCATTTGTGTTTTTGTTCTGTTCTTATTTTATTTTTATTTATTTATTAAATGCCAATTTACTGTATTGAAGTGGTATTTTCACTCACAATTTGAAATGCCTAGCAATAATCTGTTTTTATGTTTCTATGTTCATCTTATTTTGGAGTATTGAGTACTATTGTGATTGTACAATATATGTGAAAACCAATCAAAATATTTGAATAACTTTTCTTTAATGGAAAATTCAATTGTATGTTCATAATAAAACATTGACAGATCAGTTGGTAGAGCATGAGACTCTTAGTCTCAGGGTTGTGGGTTTGATCCCCACGTAGTGTCAACTGTAACTTGTAAGTTGCTTTGGATAAAAGTGTCTGCTAAATGACTGTACTGTAAATAATTATTTTCTCCAAAACTGCACCAGGTTACAGGACCTTCTCTCACTCTCATTCAAACAAATCTCAAAAGAAAAAAGTGCTCCAGGTTACTGGACAGAGCTTTTTTGTACAAATAAAATACAACTGAAAATGAATTGCAGTATATCCCACTTTATCTAACATGTTTTACTTTTCCAAAAGAAAACAGGTGCAACAGATCTATATAACAACACACCTAATGTCATTTATTTACATCAAATTGTGGCGCACTAAAAATGAAGTGCAGTATTTGTACTTTTCCAAATGAAAACAGGTGCAAAAGGTAATAGAAGCACAAAGAATATAACAAGGCACCTTTATTGTCAACATATGTATCGGCCTAATGCAATCACTTGAACATTAATGGCAAGGTTTTCTTCACAAACAGAAGCATCTCTGCCTTGTCACCAGATAGTCGGTTTCTTCTCTCATCTACCACATGTCCAGCCAAGCTAAACAAGCGCTCACTGTCAATGCTTAGTGGGGTAGGATAATTTATGTAATTAAGGTAATTTTTTAATTTTTATTATTTGTTGATTATGGTTTGTCATAGTATTTACATTATAGTATTTGGTGTATATTTAGTGAATTTTGCCACTTATTTAATTAGATGCATGATTACACAAAATAGTATGAAAGCAAAGCAAATGGGAAAATAGGTAGAGGGTGTTACATGGGTCGAAAGAAAATGAATGAATCTCTAGATGCACAGTATGAGTGAATTTCAAATAATCATTGATGTCTCCAGCTATTCCTTCAGAGTGCCACTTTATAATGTTTTAGAAGAGGGATTAGAGGATATTAAATTTAATAGGAGAATTTAGTGGAGTTGTTTGAATTTTAGTGTTTCCTTAATGATTGCAGCCACATAAAATTATGCTGTCAGAAGAGTGTTCACTGAACTTGGATTGACTAATATAAGCCCTTGAGTATATTTTGCAGTAAGAGGTGAGGCCTATTATTTTCACACCTAATAAGAGCTGGGTAAAAAAAAATTGGTACCCCAATATGTTACCTTACATTCTATTTTTCCTGATTCAGAAAAAATTCTACAAATCTAAAAACTGCTGCACTACAAAACACATTGTACATCGTCAACATTTAATTTCCACTTACCAAAGAAACTGTCCTAGTGCATGTCAATACACCCAGACAATACATTATATTGTTTGCCTCGAATCTCTGTAAATGTCAGCCATACTGTATATGGTGCATACAATACATCAATATGTGTACAATATGTCAATATATGTACAGTATCAAAATCATATTAAATTGCAACCCACGGTATAGAAATTACATTATATCAAAAGGTCCATGCCAATACATAGGCAATATACAGTAGCCAAGTAAAACAATACTGGCACATATGACCTAGGTTCTCATGAACGCTCTGTCAGTGCTTCAGTTGGGTAACTTGAAAAGATAATGGATTAAGTGACCCCCGTCAGTCAAACCCTGCTGTCCACACCCAATAAGCCCAAGGACAGTCAACAACCCCAGCAAACCATGCATCAATGGCCAGCTTCCTGACCTTAATAGTTAGTGTAACTAACTTCCTTAATCAACCACAAAATTACAGCATGTCTCTCTGAAGCTGATTTTTTTTAGTTGGGCTATGATGAATTCAGGGACAATTTGTTTTATTTTGTTCTTTGTCAAGCTGATTGTCATTTAGTGTTATTCCTTTTGAGAGAACAACAACAGCATTATGATTACTAAAAAAATATGCAGGTACAAACATCACGTTGTGGATTAAATCAGAAAAATAGATGAGAAAGAAGAAAAAAGGAGAGAAAAAAAGGAGAGAAAATTTTACTGAAAATGAGTCTAATTAATATGATTTCCATTCAAGAGCATTTTTGCCCAGTATAGCCTCATCACGTGTAATTAGACAAGGCCAAAATCCGTCAGAAGTCAGAAAGTGCAAGGTATTTCAATTTGTCTAACACACTCCTGAGATGGAAGTGAGGGCTACAGTTCCAGTCCCAAAGGTACAATTCTTAAGACTAGCTGTTTTTAAACTTGGCATGTTTGTTTCATTGCACTTTTCGAAAAGCCTTAGGCTCAGTGGGGTTATATTGGGTGAACGTGAGAACTGAATGACTGGCATGGGGGGGGGGTATGTTGTTACTGTGGGGATGTGTTTCTAAGCAACTTCAGAGTGGGCCAGCTGGGACAAGCCCAGTCTATTGCCAATGTCAACGAGGCAGAAGGAAGTAAAGAATGTGAATGAGAATGACAGATCTGGGCCAGAGGCCCCCCAACACTACAGTCAATGGGTGATGGATGAACACTAGGAGATCTGGCAGGCAATGAACCCTCATTGCACCACTGATGAAACCACAACCCTGATTTTTAAATAGCAAGAACATTACTTTCCTTGAAATTATCTGGCCAGTCATTTTAAAGGAGTATGCTGGTGTCATTAAGTTTTTTCCTCATGTCATCATGATGCAGGTCTTTCCATAAGTGAGCATGCTGTTCACCTGTGGAAATGCCTGCCAATCATTGTTTCAGGCAATTTAAGTCTTAATCTCCACCATAGCAAAACACTGGCTGGCAACATTACGTATTTGCCGAATTTGCTGTTCACTTGTGAGAAAGGCAGTAATTGAAAATGTCAAAAATCGACCTCATCAGCATTTTTGATAATGATAAGTAAAAGCTGTTTCTTTATATTTTCAAATTCATATTCCACACAATACTGATGTCGCCATTTCAATGGTGATAGATAACTTACACAGATGAAAAATTAAGTCTCTGGAGTGTAATTTAGATGTACTTTGGAGGCATTAGGAGCTATGAGGCAAGTCGATTTTAATTAAAATTTTCTGCTGAGGCAACGGACAGAACATGAAAGTCTGAAAAAATCAAAGTAACTATCCTTTAAGGAATCAATACTAGATCCCATTCTATATACTTTCATATTCAATAACTACTTTGGTTATGATGTATTCGATGATGAGAATAATTAAATTAAGCTATATACATTGCATAGCAGAAGAAAGCTCTGTTTATACCTTCATGCAATCTTGGATATGTGATTATTGTCTCAATACTTGTGTGCCTCCTCCCTAGGCAACATGTGACATCAATCATTTCCTTCCTGTCATAAACTGCCAGGTATTGTTGTTGCTCTCATCTACCATGTGTGTGTGTGTGTTCAATCAAAGCATTTCACACATTGTTGTAAATGGACATTGAGAAGATGAAAAACATGTGGGTAGAGTGATGTGAGAACAGTGGAATAATGACCAAAGATGAGGAATTTGTTGAAAAGAGGGCTACATCATTTGCACACATTTTTGGCTTTACTTTTGTCAAGACAACTTCATAAAAAAAGAGTTAGTGGAGGAAGGGAAGGGAAGATTTCAATAGGAAGCATGTTGGTTCCATTTAGAAATGTGGTTGCATATTTCCCAGCTCTGTTTAGAGACTGGCCAAGTTCATTTTGCAGAGCTAATTAATGCCATTAATGCACTGACTAATGATAGCTTGATTTAATGGATTGAGAGCTTGATGTCATTAACCAAGGAAAGCTTCTCTATTTTTCAAATCAATGTGTGGCTTGTAAATTGGCTAACCAGGCATAATCCAAGCTGACTGTTGACAGAATCCAAATTAAATCTTGCCATCCACAAACCATGAATAACAAAAGAATCAAGGAGGAAAAACTGACATGCTGCTTTCTTTTCCAGCCATAACAGGGCATGCGGGGCAAAAATTAGCTGGAGTGACGCAAATGCTTCAGGCAGACAAACATGCCACTGATCCATCATGTGAAAATAACACTGCCATTAAAAATACCAGAGTGCCACTGTAATGTTACTGGGTATACCAGCATAACTTCTCTGACAGCAAGGATAGAAAGTATTTCTGACACAGTGTGTAACCAAAACAACAATAGAAGCAATATCAGTTTGTTAACATATTAGTCAGTAAGTAACAGCAGATGTGCCATTGATGTTCAACTAATGTTCAACTCATTTTTTAGAGGTTTTTCTATTGAAGACCTTAGTAACAATAAACATAGGGCTTAAACACATGCTTCTTCCTACTCGTGAAAAAATGAATGTTACAAACATAAAAAGACGTCTGTTGGAGGTCAGGCTGATAATTCTGCAGCCTAGTATATCAGAAAAGATATCGATCCTCCGTAAAAGAAAAGGACAATAACTGTCTCATTCCAAAGTAACAGCAGTCATCATTACAACAAAAGCTCCACTAAAAAGTGGATTGCAAGCAATGAGTGAATATCAGCACAGCATACCATTCTGTCCTGTTTCTACAAGACAACAGAGAATGTTCTGGTGACTCATGTGATGCAGTTTATTGTTGGTGATAACTGCATTCTGTCAGTGAATGCTTTTCATACATGCCTCTTTTATTAGTTAAAGCCTTCTAAGATGGCTGAAAGGTCCTCACTTTAACAAAACAAATGCACTGTCACATACATAACAATTCTTTATTACATACAAATACAACATCTATTGTTGTGAGTCAGATTATGAGGCTGTTTAGAGCAGCGTTTCCCAAACTTTTTCCATCTGTGGCACACTTTGCACATTTCCAAATTGACAAACGCTGGTTTAGAGTATAAACAGCAAAAATCCACCCTAAAATAGAATTCATTTTCACAAACACTTTAGTTAAGATGTTTCTCCATGAGAAAGTCTCTCACAAACCTAGAACTAAAAGAGCTGTGATAACATAATTATTGTATTGTCAATGCAGTAACAGTTGTACATAAACAACAGTAATAAAGTTGCAGAAATGTCCTTTGGACTGGCTGAGATCATGTAACCAACCTGTGAATCCTGGTCTAGATTTTCCCTGTTTCTTACGATTGCTTTTTCCCACTTTCCACAACAGTGTTGCAATGTACAAAACTCTCAATGCAACGACCCAAAGTGAGTTGCCAAAATCTTATGCTGCTAGATACAAAGTGCACAACTCTAAATCACAGGCTGACTTCTCAGAATACACCCACCACATATTACATTCATTTTAAGTTTATTCAAATGCTTATTACTAGACATACAGTTTACTAACTCAACATTTATTTTCAATCCAACCTTAAGACTCAAAGTGCTGTCCTTAGATACAAAGTGCATAACTCACAAGCTCACTTCACAGAATACACCCACATTATATACAGTTGTGAGAAAAAGTTTGTGAACCCTTTTGAATTACTTGCATCCCTGTATAAATGACTCCTAAAATTGTCACGGCCCCCTGTCTCCCCTTATGTTTTCCTGTGTTTCCCATTCCTCCTGTGTTCCATGTCCCCGGTTTTGTCTCTCTCTGTGTTTGTATGTGTGTGGGTGTTTCTGTCCTGCCGCTTTCCTGGGTCCTACACTCCTCCCTGCTATCGGCTCATCAGCTCCTCAGCCAACACACCTGTTTTCCATCAGCTCATCAAATCTCCTGCATATCAACCCTGGCTTTCCTCCCACTCTTCGCCAGATTGTTGCTTCTGCCATTGTGGTAGCTGCGCTTCTGAGAGCCGCTATGCTAGATTTCTTGTGTTTACAACCTTTAATGCCTGTATTATCTCCCGTGCTTCAGGATCCCAGCCAGTCTGCTTGCCTGCCTGCCCGCCTGTCTGCTAACCTGCCAGCTACCCACTCACCCTCGCTACCTCTGTCAACCACATTCCTCCTGCCGTCTCCAGCCATCCCTATTACATCCCATCTCCGGTGAAACCCTTTGCAATAAATCGGTTAAACTTCATCTGCCTCTGCCTCTGTGTTCTGCACTTGGGTCCGCTAGCAAGCTACCCCGGACAAAAATATGTCTTCGTCTACGTCATAAAAATAGATAAACACATTGGGCCTCATTCATAAAACTTTTCTTAAATTATTTGTAAGTTTGTGGTATTTATGTGCGTAAGAAAGTACCAACGTGGGATTCATGAAACATAAGGGAAAGCACGATTTGTGCGTACCCCAGGTGTATCAGATGATAAATGCCAATCGTTCGTAAATTGGATGCCTGTTGAAGCCGATTTGCATAGGTAAACGCCCTGTTCAACACTGTAAAAGGCTGCAGACTGAGGGGTCGTGTGCAAGTACACCACGGAGGAAAAGAGGAACTTTGCGGAGTCCGAAATTGAAGTGTTGCGTGCATGAGAAAAAAACAACAGTTTTCAGAAGCATCAGCAGCGGAGTGACAAGAACTGAAAAGTAAATCATGACAAGAAATTATTAACACTGTCAATGCTGTTTCAGCAGAAACACACACCGTTGCTGAGGTAAAAAAAAAATGGTTCGACATTAATTAGATTGCAAAAAAAGAATAATGAGAAGTAGGCACATATTATCAGCCACAGGAGGAGGGCAGTGCACTGTGGCACTATCTGACATGGATCAGAGGATCAGTTCCATAATAGGAGAGACCTCACTGTCGGCATTGGAGTTGGACACAGATCAAATCCAGGCTGCATCTTCATCAGATGGTCGGACTATGCAATTGTATTTGTAAGGCGTTCAGTCCATGTGATCAACCCATTACAAGTTTGATAATCTTGTATTGTTATGAAGAAGGGCAATTCAGCAAATACGCCATTGCAGCCTATTATGTTATTTTTTATCCAAGGCCACTGTTGTTAATGAGGTTTGGCACTACTGT
The DNA here is from genome assembly GCA_900323365.1 of Monocentris japonica. Lineage (NCBI taxonomy): Eukaryota > Metazoa > Chordata > Actinopteri > Trachichthyiformes > Monocentridae > Monocentris > Monocentris japonica. The sequence goes on along the minus strand of OOFE01021485.1, from coordinate 34,069 downwards.
AATTGATTTTTCATAAAGAATAAGCCATTCTAAGAGCCTTCCCGCATGTGTCCAAACACACAAACAAATTCAGATATGATAGAAACGTTAGTACGAACGCTTTACAATCTTTTACAATTACTTCCAATGACACTGTCCAGGTTCGTAGCACTGAAATATAATTTCAAATTACTTCACCTCTACAAGAAACGCTGTTTGGTTACTGAAGTATCTAATGCTTTGGTGTCATTACAGTAAGGCCAATGCAGAACTGAGAATGTACAATAAATTGATGCCATAATGTACAATCACTGAATGTGTTTCATCTCATTTTGCATACATTTTGTGTTTTGGACACAACTAGTCTTCCTTTGTGTGTCTTGCCAGCATCATGATGGACTCTATTACATTTATTTTGCCAATATGTGCAGAATTTTGACACACTAAAATCCAAACAGCAATGGCCTCCATGGCCTTTCATTAAAGCAGTAAATACAAGTAAACAAACAAAAATAGACATACACTCTGCCAGGCAGAAACTGATGCTCTAGAGCTCCAACTCAAATGAAAACAGTCACCAATGAGACTGGGTCAGATTAATGGGAATGGAAGAATGTTCATTAAAATGAACAAAATGTGATGGGTATGTCTAACGAGAGACGAAATAGTTCAGCCAGTCTATGCGCAATCAGTTTAGCTTGCTTTATATGACAACATAGTCATTTTTAGTTTATTTTTGTTAGCTGGAATAGATTCGTTACGCACTGTGTTCAAGCTAAAATAATCTGCAATTCTGAATCAAAAACGCTACATGGTGTTGGTCCTCATTGGTCATAATGTCACAGTTGGTGCACCTTCACTGATAGGACAGAACAGAAAAGTGCTTATAATCCTGACAGCCTTTCTTCCCCATATCATGAAACTAATTTAAAAAAGGGAGTAAGGAGAGGGTGTTGTGGAAGGGACTTGCAATATCAGAAGAGAGCAAAGCAGTACTCAGTGGAACTCCTCTCTGAGCCAGAGCTAGGTAAACCCATCAAAGAGAACCCTCTCTGACCTCTTTTGTCATTCCTTCAGCCGTTCTTCCATAGCTGCCATGCACTGCCTCCTGAAGTTGAGGAGAATGTTGGAGAATTCTGTGTGTGTGTGTGTGTGTGTGTGTGTATGTGTGTATGTATGTATGAATTTGTGTCTCTGTGTGAACGCTTTGAGTTTGTGTGTATAGTGTGCACACGTGTGTGAGTGTGTGTAGGTGCCTTCATTTGTATGTGTGTGTGTGTATGTTTTCTGTGTGTGTGTGTTTTTGAGTGTTCGTTCGCATTTGTGTGTGTGTACGTGTGCATGTTTTTGTGCAAGAGTTCTGTGAATGTGTATGTGTTTGTGTATGCGTGTGCATAGTCTGTACATAAAAGTACGTATACCTGTTTTTGTAGTGTGTTGCTGAAGGGAGCAGTGTGTTTACTGCCATGTTTCCCTCCTCTGACTGTCACCTGGTGCCCCAGGACAGGCTTTTGGGGGAAGGATGGCCATGTTTCAGAAGCTTGAGAATAAGACTATGCATCGGGAGAAAAAATGGGCCATCTGCTAGGGTTTTTAAAGATTTATTTTGGAAAAGAAGGCGCGGCAAATACCTTCACATAGCCATTCTAACTCCTTTAGGTTAAACACTGATATCTAGACAAGAATTGGTGGTTTTGAAATTAAAGTGAAGAAGAGAGGACACTAAGTGCAAAAGCATAAACATCTGCAATTTAGAGAATTAGATCAATCTGCACATTATTTAGCGTCCACATTAAATAATAGATGAGTAAAATGCATCATTGTAACAACATATTAACAGATAGCTTTCTTTAGATATAGAAGTACACAAACATATACACAGTTATTTGCTGTGATTACTTTCACTGACTGATTTTGCTTCCTCGATACCCTCTATTAATTAAAATTTAGCCCAATATCCATCCAAGGGATTTGGAGGGCTGGCAAAGGGCAGTGTGTGAGTGAGAAGTCAAGGCGTGTGTAGACTGGGGCTGGGAGCAGGAGGATAAATAATACATCACATCATTGCTGATGGAATGAACTTGATTATGACAGAGGAAGTAGGGGTGTGGGGGGTGAGGCTGTGCCACAGGACAAAAGTTAACAAGCTAAACAATAGCATGTTGTTTCCCATAAGTCTGCTCATTTGTCACCTAATGTGTTATTTATTGTTTAATACAGGTGGTATTGAGGTTGGATTTGAATTCTTATGGGTGTGTTTGCAGGGTCGCTTAAAAAAATTGTGATAGAATTTAGTGATGTCTTTGGGTGTGTAACAGCAAATTGGAGAATAGTTTAGCGTTGGTGGAGGTTTGCACTCTCAGAGTGTTCTAGTTGCCCATTAAACAATATTATTAACTTAGGTTCTGCTAGTGTCAGCTCTCCGCTGAAATAATGCTGATGGCATGGCAGAGAGACTGTTAACGGGTGTAATTGCCTCAGTTGGCCAGGTGTGAACTAATCTGTGTGTGTGTGTGTGTGTGTGTGTGTGGGGTGTGTGTGTGTGTGTGTGTGTGTGTGTGCGTATTTGTTTGTCTTCTGATGTCAAACTCAATTTGGGTTTTATTTTTGCAGGGGAAATATACTGACAAGTTCTAGAGTGATTCAGTCACAAGGAAAGAGACATTCTCAGCTGTCTGTAACCTACTCACACATTACATCCTAGGCTAGCTTTGCTATTCCCTCTCTGTCTCTGTCTCCATACTTTCATAATGCAGCTCAGTCAAGGAATTCATTCCATCACTACTGTTAATTTCCACAACCTCCATTTACCATCTTTTCATACCCTCATGTCTGCCCTCCAACGCACAGTGTCAGGTGAGTCAATCCAGGTTCGGCTTTTATCAAGTGTCATTCACTTGTACAACCCCTCTATCTCCATCTGTATGACGGTAAATCAGACTCAAACCATATCCTGTTCTGCCAGGGCTTTATAAATCCATTAGCACCCTTACGTAGCTCTATGAAATCGTTTGCTTGAACTTCTAGCTTGGTTGTAATAACATAAATCACAAACATATTTAGTTTCTCGACAACCTGGCATCTGGGACAGAAACTGACTCACCACAGATGCCATGTGACCAATGAGCGATTTCTTCATTTTAAACTCATCTCTTTAGTTAATCAGCAGTAATGATTCATTGCAGTAACACACAAGAGGACAGTTGTGAACAATGCCAGGTCAGCACCACTGGAGGTTACAATAACATAGTAATATATAATATGCATATACAGACACTGGACAGCTACTTTCAAAGCATGAGAACCATGCAGACGACTGCATGGTAGTCTGTCAGTCAGAACAAAAAGTCTGTTCCGCCCCTTTGGTATGCCAGGTAACTGAACAAAATAAAAACAAGACATTTTTCCTTTCTATTGAATGCATTGGAAAGAACCTATTGACCCAAAGTATGAGTCATTAAAACTTAGTTGCGACAGGATATAATATATATAATAGAAAGATATAATAGTCTTTTGTCATGAATTAGATATTAGCAAATGCTTTATTTTGCAAATAGCCTTGAAATGGTGAGCACTAGCAAGATAAGATATCAATATTGGTTGAGGTTACTTGATGAAAATGAAGAATAAAAAATATGCCCTGTTTCAGTCCATTTGGGTCCAACACAGCTAACAAACCTGTTATGACCAGTCAGCCAGGGAGAGATCCTTCAAGCCGGGACAGCAAATTCTACTCCTTCCCACAGTGGAGAACAAGCTGTTGACCAAATGGCAGAACCTGTATACTGTCCTGAGGAAGCTGTGGCCCACCACTTATGAGATAGAGAGGAGGAGAAAACCCACAACAAACATTCCACATCAACCTGCTGAAGGCCTAGAGGGCTCGGGAAACTCCACCCAGTCAGCAGCTGTTGGCAATGCAATGGAGGAGGAGGGTGATGTGGTGAGTTTATTCCTCAAGCTCAGACCTTTGCCACATATGTATTTCTCACCTCTCCTAACTTCGGGATCCTTCCCCCAGGCCTATGGCAGGAGAAGGTACTACTAATCTGGTAAAGCAAATGATCCGCTTGAAGAATACTACCACAGTCAGACAAAGAATGTACCAAATTCCAGAGAGAATGGAACCTGTGTTGACGGAGGAGATTCAGGTCATGATATACCTACAAATAATTTAACCATCCAACAGTGAGCGGAATAACCCTGTGATTCAAGAAGTATGCTCTGGCAAAGGAGGAAACCAGGAACTTGGGATACAGCCAGGGATGAGGTATTGTTAGGCCACAGCAAGACAAAGTCAAAGCAATTAGAGTTCAGAAGATAGCCACCACCAGAATGCAGGTAAAGTCCTTTCTGGGTATAGTTGACTGGTACCAGCGTTTCATCAGAAACTTCTCGGCATGAGCTGCACCACTGTCTGACCTCACTGCCTAACTCCAAATCCAAGATGCTCTGGGGAGTGGAGCAAGAGAAGGCTTTCCAAGTCCTCAAGGAGACTCTCTGCCAAGAGCCAGTGCTCCAGAGCCCAGATAATAGTTTGCCTTTCACCACCCAGGCAGATGCTTCTGTTAAGGGTAACAGGGTGTTCTACTGCAGGGGTAGGGAGAGAACAAGAAACCACTGACCTACATCAGCAGGAAACTCTTCCCAGGAGAAATGCATTACTCTGCTGCAGAACCTTGGTGTCTAGCTGTCAAGTGCACAATTGACTGTTTAAAGTATTAGCTACTTTGAAGGGAATTCAACTTGGAGAAACATCACCCGATCCTGTCCTTGCAGCCCGACAATTTCCATATTCAGTACCTGCCAGGGAAGTACAATGCTGTGGCTGACTAGCCACCCTGATGGCAAGCCTTCCGAAGGAGAGAGAAATGTGGGGGAACTGTATAGACTCCCTCACAAATCAGGTGAAAAGCCACTCTCAATATGACACTCATACTCCTTTCACACAGGGGCAATGACAATGCACAATGGATTAGTGCATTAGTATGATGTAACAATCGCTTAATACAAAAGCGAGGTTACCTGCAAAAAACCTTAATTTTAAAAACAGGACTGTTTCAACAATGAACGAATAGAATGAATAGAATAGAAATAGATTCCTCTGTGGTCTATTGCAAAGACACTGAATTGAAGATCCTAAGTAGTTGAATCAAGCTTTCAGGACACTGAATTAAGCAATTAAATCCTAGAAAATCTAGTATTGGCTGACCAAACACAAAGTCATTCACACAGTCCGCCACGTTGACTCTTGAGTGTAAACACAATTTGAAACGTCCGCATTTAATCACGTCGACCTTGTTTGGCCCTGCGACGTATACAGTGACGTATGCAGATGGAAATATGGTGACACAGGTCTTGTGTGGTCTAGTCTGAATGGTCGACGATCTGAGATAAACCTGTTACAATAGTGTATTCTGAACGGGTCCAACGCTGGAATGACCCATGTTTCAATAACCCATGTAAACCCTGGGATATGTATGTGAAAGGAGTATCACTCACCCACAGTGTCCCCATCAACAATCCAATTTAGTTGATTAATACAGCATTTCATTGGTTACAAGTTTGTTAAGTTTCAGTACACTAAGATTTGTTTTTCTGTTGAGGTCCACCTCCTGATGTCAGAGGGGAAACTCAGGCATTCTTTTCCTGTTATAATTGTTTAGTGTTCACATGAAAGAGATTCAGATTGTGACAGTGTTTATTCAGATCACAAATTCTGTTGCAATTCGAATACTCCATTCATTCTTCCATTGGAAGGCCGTTGCTTTGTATGGTGACGACAAAGATAAAGTTCTGATGGAAGTACTGAAAAAAAGAGCTCTGAAACTTGCCACTGAACAGTTGCTGCCTCATTTCTCAACTACATGACATAATTATCCAGGTTTGTATTGGATGGATATTTAAATCAGAGGTCTTTATCAAAGACCTATGTTGGTGACTTCAGTTTGTACTGTTGTCAAATCACCTCAAAAGTGCAATAAATTTACTAAAAACTCTCCCTGCCATCATTTTCGTTTGATGCACCCACAGTTTTACTACATCTAGCACCTGTCTTGATAACTTTGGATGTATCCTTTCCATTCACAACAGAGCTTTGATTGGCAAGTTGATCACACACTGGGTGACCATGCATGTAAATTGTAAACACTGTTTACAGCATATAGACACTAGCATATAAAAGCTAACATTACATGTGGATAAAAAGCAGTAGCTTCTTGCAGATAGTTGCTGATTTGAGCTGATTGAAGGAATGACATTCTTAACTTAGCGAACCCCAAAGAGTGTTGAGTAAAATTCAGAATGCAGTTCCTCTGGAAATGCGCACTGAATCAAAACTGAGTAGTCTGATATTTGCCAATACAATACCCAAGCTCACTGTACATTTATACATCACAAACCCTGATTTTCAGTACTCATTCACACCAATTTACAGTGCCTCATAAGCACACAGAGAGCTGGATAATTGTGTTTTTCAATGGAATGGGCCTTATGAGATAAGATTATAGATCTATAGACCTTATTTTCTGAGGCAAGAAAAAATATCAGAAGAAAAGGAGGCACATGTAGCATAACATATAACTGCTGTAATAAAGGTATGGAAATGATTTAGCATTCAGATCAAGCTGCCATCTCCACAGCCTGATAAAAAATTCACATTGATGTCTCTTATTTATTCATTTGATCTCTACTTTTACTACTTTTGTTGTTGTTTGTATTAATTGGGGCAGCAGTTTGTTCAGCCCATGATGTTTAGATGGTAGAACACTATCCAGAAATTATGTTAGCTCAGTGTTCAGGCATTTACTTTTAGAATTATAACATGAAAATGCAGCCTACATTGTAAATGTGTTTAAAAAATCTGACTGAAATGTAAAATCTTTAATCATTTACTAAATTGACATGGGACTGAAGCTTATGTATTTTTTTTACAAAATCTGCACAATTGACCACATGCCATTAACTGTAGATCCAGTAGCAGTTAGAAATTGTGCACATAGTTCTCTATATCCATGTTGGACATTATATTTTGTCAATGTGTCAAAGGTCAGTGAAAGTTGGAATCAACTTGATATGCCATTCATCCAAGTCACCCACATTCAGTTACTTATGATACACTCGTGCTACTTATTCACTCAGACATGGGTATGCTATGATGTCAGTTCACTCCAGTTCCCTTCAGGGAAGGCCATCACTTATATATCTCATCTGGCGGTCTGAGACACAAAATGAGGGTCTTGGCTCATCCCTCTGTGAGGCCATGTTGACATGGATTAACTTTCACTACTGTACCACTAATGATGTCAATACCATGATAAGTAGTCAAGGGACAGAGAAATAAGGTCAAGCCAAGTGTTGATGTAAGCTTGGTTTGGCTATTTTTTTCTGTTTATCCTGTGTATAAGGGTAAGGATGCTATGTATTCAAAATGGTATTAAGTCTTGAGTTTTCAAAAATGTATTATGCTTGTTGTAGAATATTCTTTGCCCCAGAGATTTGCAAATACATGCATATTTGTCACAGAGAAAATATTCAAAAGTTTAAAATTCTGCTTGCACTGCATAAAATGGGCATCAAGGCTTCTTTACCATATGACAGTCTAACCCCTCTATCCCTGTCATTTATCATTATAGAAAGCTAAAATGCCGACATTGCATTGACCCAGATTCAGAGCAGAAGTTAAAGCACACACAAACACACACACACACACACACACACACAGAGCAATAGGGGAATCTCTTAAAGGAGCAGTCAGGGCTCAACCTGTGGTATCTCTGCTCTCCAGAGCCATGCTTTCACAACGGCCAAAGGAGGCCGATCAAAGTAGAATTAAACATGTGAAATCACAGACACGTTCTTCTAGAAATAAGCAAACATATTTTATACATATAGTGTACAAACTATGCAGTGGAATCACAACTCTTATCTTTCTCACACAGATGCAAAAATACATGCAACATTGTTCATGCTTAACATGTACCCTATAGGTTAACAGCAACCCCCTATCAGAATACAGTCTGACTGCAGATTTGATTATGAAGTTGTCCAGTCAACAATCCTTGAAATATGATGTGAACCAAGACAATATATCGGCCAACCGAAAATTCCTGACTCTGTCTGCCATGCAACCCCATTACCATGTTTCACTGCCATACTATCCCTGGATTAGACACATTTTACCAGAATATACGTTGTCACAATATTGTGAAAAGTCAGTCATAATGCCATTTATTATTGTCCTGTAGATCTACAATAATAAAAATCAAATGATTAGTTATTGGAGTTAAGGGACGATGAAATTTTCTATTTTGTCACCAAAAGATAACTCTGTTGTGATACAAAGATACTTTTTGTACTGTTCTCCCTCAATGTCCTCCCAGTGAGTCTGTATTGAGTTCAACAGCCAGCTAAACTTCTTATTCCACTAAGGTCCTCCAAGGAACAATCAGGTGTGTATTTTGGCAGGTTTAATGAAATAAAATAGTGAAACTGCAATACGAGAACACACAATGTACAGCAGTTTAGTATTCAAACAGGAATGTAGGCCTAGACATTACAGGTAAGTAATGTCAGAGAAGTAATGTCTTTTAAAAGGTAAGTAATGTCTCTTCTCTTTAAGAGAACCGGGCGATACAATAGTAACTTTTGATTGTAACTGTTAACTGTTGTAACTAGCTAGCAACAATAACAAACAATAACAATAACAATATACTAACCCACATATTTCAGTAAAAGTGATGAATGTTGTAATTAGTTGATATAAACTTGAATATAATTCTGAACTAAATGTCACTCACTGAAAATGCCATCAAAGAGGTGAAGTAAACAAAAAGAAGATGAAAGATTGTAGTAGCTGATATACAAACTGACTAACTGACAAACCAACGAACATTCCAAGGACTCTTCTTCTACAGTTGCTCAACGCAGAAGGGAGTAACATTCCAATGGCTCCATTGGTTCCACTACACTTTTTATGTTGAATGTTTGAAGTGGTGCTCCAGATATGACTACTAGTGGTGCTGTTATACAGAGTCAATAATTAGCAAGCATTATGTGGTATTGGTGGTAATGTGGTCAACAGAAAACACCCAACCCTACTTTACACTTGGTACTTGCTATCAAGACTCTTCTTTTTACCTGCTAGCATTACAAAGTTATCAATTCTTACCATGTTGCAGGCAAGAATATTCACAATGGAGACAGACAACTATGTTAATGTCAACGTAGCTATTATTATAGTAAGCTGGCAAAAATACAAACAAACTGTTTAAATTTGGTTCATAAATGAGCCAAATATACCTGGATTGGATGGAAACCTTGAAGCAGGGGGCTGAGTGTATACCCAGTGGAGTGTTTTTTATTCATCGCCGCAGCTCTATGCTAACAGCATAATGGGGAATTTACATTAATGTATTCTGCAGTCCTGGTCTATGGGATGCTCTTTCCAAAAGTTGGATGTTGCAGTGAAAGCACATGGTGAACATTTATGTTTTTTCGGCGCCTCCCAGTGAATTCCCAAGATGAACTCTATAATGCATTGCTGTGCACTGTTGGAGCAAACATCTTTCAAACGTCCCTATGGAGAGCTATTGAGAGCAAATCCCTCTTTTACTGAAACCATGTAGCAATGTATCTTTATCAAAGAGGCCAAGACAGAAAAGAGATTGCACTCCACTGTAATTACTTTTCTGTGCCAAGCTGATCAGTTTTAAACCAAGGAATGTTTTAATTACTTAAACATGACAAAAGTGAAAACCTTGCATGAGCCATATGAAATCATCCCCAATCCTTGCTCAGCCTCCATGTCCAAAATACACTTCAAGAAGAAATGCACAGACCGGGAGAAAGTCTTTACTTATGGGAGATCTACATTTCCGTGATCTGAAGAAAAGACAGCACATACAGTGTCCATATTATGAAAAGAACCCTCTCTGCTCTTAATCAAGTTGTTATTATCCCAACCTGTAGGCAAGACATTTAAAATGTCCTATTTCTCATCATTCAAATGAATCCCTTTCAAGCAACAACTTAACATATTTTTGTCGAACATTACTGATACAACTTGAAGGAGAACCTTCCATGCTTACCTGTGGCAGCTGCAGCCCCTTTTTGCACTTCTTTGAAGTTAAGTCCAAGGGCTTTCTAAGGCTACCAAGCATATAGGCACACACATACACACACAGACACAAACAAATCCTGCAAAACACTGTAAAACATTCTAATCACTTCTACATGACCTAATAATGATCTAATAATGAATTTTGAGCTGTGGGTATATGAACAGATCTACTGCAGCTGTGTTGTGTGCCTACTGGAAGGAAGGTTTACAGGATAGAAAAAAGTAAAACTGTGACACAGGCCTATTCATTTTAGAAAAAAAGTGAAAAACTCTGATTGACTCTGACTGATTTATTATCAGTGCTACAAGTGTCCAAATTCACAATATCCTCATAAAAACAGTGTCAGAAGATGGCTGACCTGCTGAGGTCTTTTTTCTTTAGAAGTGATTACATGCCAAAGGATGCAAAACCTAAGCTTGAAACCTCTGGTACATATATGCTGCTGTTTTCTGCCTCCCATGCAAACTGTAATTATATCGAAATGATGCTTACTGAGTGAGGAAGGAAATGTGAGAGACAGAAGAAAATTAGGGATAGGCAGAGACAAATCTCTAATCATGTGCCTCAAAGGGTGTCGAACATGTCAGCATAGAGATTTTCTTTAAAAGGAGAGAACAAAAACAGTCCACCAACAATAGAAAGGGTTATTGCACCACAGAACACACACACTGTGGGGGAGGAGCTGAGCCAATACCCATACTGGTCCCAGATGTAGTCTATGTTGGGGGTGGACAGAAAGAGAAAAAGAGTGTGAGAGAGAGGCTGTGAGATTGCAGAAGGACCGAGCAATTGAGAGGATGAGAGATGGATAGATTTGAATGCCCTCAAGCAAGATTCTCCTCACAGATCTGTTTTTGACAGAATCAAAGGAACAATAAGGTGGATAAAAAACATGGGAGGATAAATATACAGCAAAGAGAAACAGTAATCCCCAATAAGAGTGAATGAGAACCAGAAACTGCACAAGCATGGCCCCACGTGGTGAGGGAAACAAAGTTTGTGCAAGTGATAATGCTCCTGAATGTTTGCACATAAATAGCCCAAAGTTAGTCAAAATCACAGGGAGACTGCATTGTTAGTGCCCACTCATTCAAACCTACATGTTTACATCTACCAAATGTTTCTCATAACAAGATACACCATTTACTGATAATCCAACTAACAGCTTTCCAACTGCCTGTTTCTATGGGAAAAATACTCATCACCTCACTGCTGGGGCTGAGTGAGATGAGTTTATGAGCTATGGTCATGGCCAACCTCAATCCACAACTAATGGCTGACATCTCATTGCATCCAAGCCAAAATTGTCATACTGGTGCAAGCCCTATTTACGCTACCTATCCATTTGCTTTCTCCGTGCTGATTCTCCTTGTCAGTTGATCTTGAACAAGTAAAAGTATTTGTAGTGTGTGGGGGACCTGAAGTTGCCAGATAAGATAGACATACATGTTTCACACAGTATTCATGTCCCAATCACAAATATCCCTGCGTACTTGGAAGAATAGTGTAAATATTACGAAGGAAAGCAAGCTTACTTTAATTGCAAAATCCAACAGTAAACTGGATGAGATGATTATCTGCCTCAGTATCCTGAATAATCTATGCACATCCCAGCTATCTTATTCAGGCTTCTCATAATTTGGGTATGAGCATATCTGTGTCACTTAAAATATAATGTTTAAATGCACCAGCTTACAGTACTTGACTATCCTGAATATTAAGGGAATTTCATTTATTTTTCATTTTATTAGGATGTCCATTAGCTGACTCCTCAGAGATCAAAAACAAAATGCCAACCACAATCAATCATTATTATTTATGTCTGTGCTCTTCAGAAAGTTTAGTTTTAAATGTATTTATATTATCTAAGCCTTTACTAATTTCTTCAACACTGATTTTCTATTTGTAATTTTGGATGTTTAGTAACTAAGGGTAAGTCATTTGTGGAAATTGAGAACAGAAGAGGCCCAAGGCAACTGCCTTGAGGAATACTGCAGGTAATGTTTTCACATGTGGATAGGCTACCATTGAAAGAAAGAAGAAAACAAACTCTTTGTATTCTGCAGGGCTAACTCTCAAGAGGGCAGAGTTACTGAAATGCTGGAACATTGGTGTGCATCTAAAAATAGCCAAGTTCCCATGTCCAACGTTAAAGAAAGAGAAAGACAATGCAGACAGTGCTTGAAGTGCCTCCATGGAGAGCCTAGTCTCTTTATAAATCTCCCAATGACAAATGCTAATAGTTTTACTGGACCACTAAGATACCATTGGCATCCCAAAATGAGTCTGTGCCCCACCACGACCACTGAATTCAAAGTATCCTGGACATGCAACTCTAACTTTAAAACAAGGTCATTCATGTTCACAAAGCATTGTTTAGCCTATCCTAGTCAATAGAAATAACATGAATTCTACATTGAGTAGTATCCCCCTGAAGAGACAATGAACTGATCCACTTTCAGTTGGATGAATTGTGAGAAAAAGCTGTTGCTGCATTGCCTGCATTGTTAAAGAGTGAACACGGGCTTTGATGTCACTGCAGACACTCAGTGATAGGGCCACCACCCAACAAAAAAGATACTATGAACAATTCAATCTTGTCAAAATCAATAACTCTGCCCTGGAGACTGGGACATCTGCATGAGGCTGGGGGAGAAAGTCAGCAATGCCTTGGCATTGCACTCCAGCAACTCTGTCTTAAGACATAGCAGCTTCATAATGACAAACAGTGCTTTCAGAATCTGCTCCCTGAGAGACTCTATTCTCTTAATGTTTTATTAACTCATTCTACTCCATCTTCGTGCCTTTTTTTTTAACTGGGTTGATTAAAACTTTGTCCCAGGTAATTTCACCCCTTAATTAAAGATGTTGTTATCAAAGAACAACTTTCATTTAGAGAGAGAGAGGTGCTTGGTTTGCAAGCTTTGCTAATTTAAAAGATTTCCAACAACAACTGATCAACTGGATGCCCCAATCAAATCAATAATGCTTAAGCATAGAGAGAAGAGAGCTTTTAGGTGTCAATTCAATGGCAACAATACACTTTCACTCTGCACATGTGTTTATACTGCACTTTTAATGTACTTATGTTGCCTTGCAATGTCTTGTGAGCAGTGCCTTAATGAAATGTTATATTTTCCTCCCATCCACACAGATGAATGTTTTTTAATAGTAGTTCTGTAGAGTATTGAGCTAGGCAACGACAATGTAAACTTTCACAGCAGCAGCACATTTGCTGGGCAGTGTGGGTGTGGGTGTGGTCTTAGGCAAGTAAAATCAACTAAACAGACATGAAAAGGAACTGAGGACAATGACCTCATTCTTTCTTGCTGCACCACACTGCTGCTGACACTACACTTCCAACCACTGCTGGGTCATGTAGATGACCCCAATGTAGGATAGTGTCATATAAATAGTTAAGTACACAATACACTAATCTAGCTAGTCTAACATACTTCTGTGTCATATGTTGAGTAGGCAGACAAAACAGGTCTTTGAAAATAATATATTTAAAAAGAAACATAAGCTACTTATTGCAAAGCAAACATTTCACACCACTCATATTCTGTCCTAAATACAAACCATTATAGGTTTGTTACAAAGAAACTGCAAGAAAATCAACATAGAAGACTTAAAAAGTGGCTTTATAGATACAGAAATAATAATATTCTAACATTATGCAAAAGCTCTGATATTTTGTGGAATGATGAATAATAATAATGGATAATGGATAATACAGCCTTAGCCAAAACATTGGTGTGAATGTTTGCTGCCAGTGCAATGCAATTTCACATTGTAGCATAGGGTAATACAAACCCTGTGGTCAAGAGAGTTGAAATTGATGTGGCAGGCATACAGACAAGAGAGCTACAACTAACTATTGATTGCTCTGTGTTGTTTTCTACTGCCTCATCTCTCATCTCTTGAACAGCATCAAACATTTGTCTCAGGGTTGGAGTGAGAGAAGGCAGCAGAGGAGAGGCAATGCTGTTCCAGTCAACGGCGGTACCATGGCTACCCTGAGGCTCTGCATCTGTACAACAACAGGGGATCCATGGTGTTCAGCCAATATAGCTTCCTCTCCCAGGAGACCGGGAACACAATGCAATCCTGACTGTCATTGATTGTGTAGCCTTGCCCATAAATTACAGCTTTTCCTAATCTCCAGTGACACAAAATACAGGCTATAAGCTCCAAATGACCTAAGTATGTAGGCGATTATGTGCAGATGGCTATTGAACAATGTAAATCTGCATTATAAATTGAAGAATGAGGAATAAGTGATGTGACCTAGTGATTCCTAACTGGATTGTCTGCAGCCAATGTTAGCCCTTTTATCTATCCTGCACCATTATCCCAATGACTTCCTAAAATACGGAAGGGCCCACCACAGCACACCACATCCCACCACAACACACCACATCGACCCCATCAGATTGTTTGCAAATAATTATGACGGTGTATAACAAAAAATATATATGGTAATTCCACAGCACAGGTGCAAATGGCATGTGTAGTCATTTGAGGGATGGGAAGAGGCAACACCATATCCCAAATAAGACTTTAACTATGATATGGGCTCCTATCAGGAATATGGTGTGCTATTGCCTTTCACTGTTGATTTTCAGATATGCTCTGCATAGAATGTCTGCAGTGGATCGAAACAACACATCCATTTAAAATCGAATGCAACAAGGGGTAGTCAGTGGGTATCCAGCAGAAAATACATATGGTGAATAATTGTTTATCTATGTGATGCTTTGGGCTACAACCCCACTGTGAAAAAGTAGAACAACCACACAGGTGTGCTGCATTGAGACAAAAGGTCATTGCTTTTGTTGAGCAAGGTTACATTACTACCTTAAAATAATTGTACCACAATCACCTTACAATCAGTGAGGCAAGTGGACATTCATGTTTTCAATTAACTACACCAAAAAATTTTGCCAATTGCATCATCAAATCAATTTGTTAGATTTGTCATTCGACAGGTGATTCACTGATCAAGCCCACATTTGGCAGACAGTGTCTAGCACAATTGAAGTTTGTCGAAAAAACTCAATTACTAAAGCATGCTTGCCAAAGTTAAACAAGAGGCTTGTATAACAGCATGATCTTGAATATGGTTGTAGCCTACTATAAAATGATAGAAAAACAAAAGTACCCTAAAGATGAAACAAATAAGCCTTGCAAAAAAAATGATCCGAAGCAAATGGATAGACAGAGACACACATATGCAGCTAGTTCCCAAGGGGAAGAGAAGAGTGTGTTCATGCTTTGCAGCCCACAACCGTGCTTCATCCTCTTTCAACTCTTGCCACGTCCCCAAAGGTTTGAACAGCACAAAGTTTTAATCATCAAGTCAATATTTAGGGTAAAAATAACTTTAGTAGTGTAGATAGTTTGTTGAGCAGAATTACAAGTAAAAATTGAATTTACTTATCATGCTGCTTCTCTGCCCAACCAGTGAATAAGCACAATGGAAAAACTAAAATGTATGCTGTGTTATTGATTGAGGGACAATGAAACAATGGAACACATTGATTATTTCATTTTTATTGTACTGTCCTGGATGTGCAACTGATGTTATGGTTATAGCCTGGTAACATCTTTCTTTTCCTAAATTTTGAGGTTTTAGGAAAGGTCCCACCCACCAATGTTCGACTACACAGTGCCTCTTATTTATATCTTTTCTGAATGATGAACTGAACTGCAACAAGACATAGCATTGGTATCAGTAACACTAAAACCTTTAACTAAAACCAATTTGAATTAAATTGTTTTGGCTTCCTCTTGTGCAGGCTGTGCACTCTGGCTAATCAATGATAGGGAAAAACTACACAACCCACAGAAAGTGAGTCAGTGTCCTGTGAGCATGCCTCCATGCCAATCAAAAGTTCAGATTCTAAATACAGCTACTATGTGACCCCTGAAGGCCTCTGAGATTCCATATGCAGCTCTGGTTACACGAACCAAATGTAGCAAACTACACTGAGTCATAAAACATACACACACATTATATTTCAAACTGGCAAACCTCTTATCTATATTTATTATTTAATGTGTTGTAGCTGCAGTCATTGGTAAATTAAAAAATTAATGCAAACTTTCCATTTTAATGATTGGCAAATAGTAGGCTGCCATATGTGATAAAAGGCAGCCAGACAATATTTACAACGGATTCTCCGCTGCCATATGGCCCAGCTACAGTAGACAGAGGATTTTCATCAACACTTCAGCTGACTGTTTGAGCTCTGGATCCACGCTATTCACAATGGTTGGCACATCAAACTGTTAAGCTTTAGAGTCAGGTTATGTGTTTTATGCTGTCATGTCAGGTTATTAATACGTTAATAACCTAATCAATCTCATGGCTAAAAGAGCTAATAGCAAAAAAGACTTAGAAAATCATCACAAATGCAAACAGTAGCAGAGGCAAAGGTAGCTCGAGTTGACAGTACTTGGCTTGATAAGCTTTTACCTGAATAAGGTTATGTATGCTACTTGCATACCTCAAAATCCTTAAGTCAAAAAAGAAGGCCTAATTAAGAAGTCATTGCCAAAGGATATAATGAATCACCGGCATTCAATAAGGGCAGATACAGATTGATGAGTTTATCCACCCCTGCATAAAAAGGACAATTAAAGAAGGAGGCACCAAAGCCAGACAAAGAAATTAAGGAGCACTATCCATGAGGAGGAGGAGCAGCAGCATGCAGATATGAAGCAAATGGTTTTAGAATCTGTGAACAAATTCAGCGGTTACTACCCAGCTTGTCAAAGATAAGGTAATGTCTGCCTATCAAAGAGAGCCTGTATTCAAGATCGGCGACCGTTATTTTACTAGGATAGAAGTAGCCGGTGTCCATTAGCTTGGCTGCTATACTAGCCTAGCATGCTAGCAGTCTTGACATAAGTCAGTCGGCGCAGGCTTTCAGCACCGGGCTTGCTGGATAGCAGTGCTCGGGGTTTAGGTAACGTTAGCGGAGTAGGCAATATTAACATCTAAGGAGAATCGCCCAGCTCAGCAAATCAACGCAATGACTCGCTATCTTTAATGATAGTCAAGTCTGCGATGATATAATAAAATGAAAGTATTCCGATGCGAAGATATATTTACCTTGCTAGCTAAATACAGATACATACAGATGAATGAATAGCCGGACCTCGCCTTAAGCTAACGTTAGCAGCTCAGTCAGTCAGTGCAGTAAGAAGAATGCTACTAGGTTGCTAGCAAAAACACCCATTTAACAAGCAGAGCCTCTGATAAACTACGCATCTTACCCGCTTCAAATAACACCTCTTGCAGTTCCTCAAAATGTGTACAACGCCTGGTTTCACTGTGTATTCCAAAAAATGATGTCCTCCGAAATCAACCCTCAGTGAAATCGCCTCAATCCGGACGCTTTCCTCAATCTTGTGGTGCTGAATATGAGACTACACGCTTCTGTCTGTGTCTCTGAAATACCTCTTCCTTCTCCTCCCTGCGAAATAATGACCCCTCCCAGCGCTCCGACCACAACCACGGAGAAGGCAGGTGCAGCTGGTGCGCTAGGAACGGGGAGCCTTGCAATATAGTGAGCTGTGTGGTATATTCGAGGGTTGTCAAATCAGGAGAGACGCTATCGTCGACGCATGCGTAGTTCCTTGTCTGAGGATGCGCCCTGCCTGTGGCCACATTGACGGGGAGGATTTCTGTGCTTTGCCAAATACTGGGATGCTGCACTCAAATTCCAACTTGGGTAGTATTAACAAAATTAAAGTAGGCTACCCATTACAACAATAACTCATTATATAATCCTATAATACATTTTAGGAATATACAAATATCACAGGATATACAAATATCACAGGAAAACTATAAGTCTCTATAAGAATATTATAGAAATATTATAGTGATAACATTGGAGATTTTTAATAAATACCATGAAGTCTGATAAAGTCACAAAAATATAATATAATTTCCCATACGAATATTATAGAATTTTTTTTTTGTTTTATGCATTAGTGTTTTACATTACTGCTCTTTAAATAAATAAAGTAAAATAATTTCTTTGATATTTAGAAACTTTTAATTTCAATATTTTTGAAATCATCTTCGCTTTACAAAATGTTTTTACATGTGCCTAAGACTTGAGGCACACACATTTTTTGAATAAAAGTGATGCAGAAAGCGTTGGATACAAATGATCATTAATTAAAACCTGAGGCATATTAACAAACAATATGCTGACACAAGACCTAATGCCTACTGTTAATCAATGTCCAGTTGCATGTCCACTACCCATGTAACACACTTTTACATTAATTGTAACACAATTATAATTAGTGGTCACATATTGCTGTGCATATCATACTCATGCCATTTGAAACAAAAAGCATGAGAACCACATACATTTAGGCTACCACGTATTCATGCTATTTATTTTGATAGCCACCTAAAAGAATTTTGAAAAGAGTTTTGCTAGCTCTTATGTGATTTCAGCCTTTCTAGTAAGCCCATAAATTTTGTCAGTATAACGGCAAAGAAACAAGTGATTAAGTAGTTCTAAAAACATATCTATTAGTCTTTATGTAACTTCTATA
>OOFE01021485.1:0-15113 GCA_900323365.1 Monocentris japonica | reverse complement strand
TTGGCACTGAGAAATATGTGTGTTTTGTTCCAATATTGGCATATGCATTGGTAAATGTGTTTAAATACTATGAGCTGTGGGATTTGTGCAAATTCCAGGGCTTGACTGATTGATTGACCTACCTGTGAATGGTCATCTGTTAAATGTATTAGTATACTGTAGGCTCTACTGTAGCCAAGATTGTGAAGGCTACAGTTATTGCCTTCTAGTTTGGTATGATGAGCAGATATGCTACTCAAAATGTTTCAAAAGATTATGAATGGCATAAATGATTATTCCAGGATTCAGGATAACATGTTGAATTTCACACCCTTTATGCGCAATCTCCTCCTCTGTTTCTATCACTAACTAATCAAACCAATATACAGTTTTTGTCTAGTTAATTGTACAATTCAGAATTCAGAAGATTATAACACTCAGTTGTTTAGATATTTCCAAAAACATTGCAGTTTTGCATAGACCATTATGAATCACTCATTCACCTCCATGTCATCTTGTTATTTTAAGTTATTTTAGTTATTTGTCATTTTGCTATTTTAAGACAATTACAGGGTCTGAAATAAGCAGGTAATCACTGAAAGCCTTGGAGAAGTTATGCCTCCCAAGGAAATTGGATTGCACAGTTTTGTTTGAGGCAGTATATTAGGTCAGTAAGGTATTGATAAATGAGATGGAACTGTGATACTAGGCAGCTGTGGCAGATGAGCTCATGCTGAACATTAGCAAGCTTACAGTGAAACAGCCATGTCAAAAAGGTATTCCAGCACTATCTCAAATTCAAGGCAAGGCAAGTTTATTTGTATAGCACCTTTCATACACAAGGCAGTTCAAAGTGCTTTACATGAGGCATTAAAAGACATTTAAAACAAGGACATTTATAAGGACATTTAAAAAAATTAAATTCAAAAATTCAAAATTAAATCACAGTGCAAAAGGAATAAAAGTCGCAGTGCAAGTTTAGAGTTCAGCAGAAAGCGGTGGTGAACAGAAACATTTTTAGTCTTGGGTCTAAATCGCTTAGTTAAAGTTCAGGTTTTTTAACAATCATTGTACTGAAATCAGCATATAGTCTGAAAATGATTGTCAATCATGGTTATGGCTACTCATGTGCCCATGATTAAACATTTCACTTTCATTTTGGTTAATTGTGCCCATTGTCTTTTGCTCCATCTAGTTTCCATCTCCTTCTTCCTCTGGCAAGAAAAGGGGAAGAACAGCAGTCCATTGTCTCCCAGCTGCTTGTGTTTTTAGCACATGGCAGCCACTCAGCACAACACCTTAGCAGGCTATTCCTCATTTGTCATATAGGGGACTGTGACCAAGGGATTACTCTAGGGCTTCCACAGTTGTCTCCCAGTCTCACCCATCCCCTCTTTTGTCTCCACCATCTGGTTCGCTGGCCTGATTCATGTGGAGCAAAGCTACACTGGGAGTAAAACTATATCTGAGTGTGAGTAGCCATCAACTATGTTTCTACTTACATTATATTTAGATCAAGGCATGCACTATAAAGTGATACTTGGTGATAAGCTCCCCTTTGTTCATAGAGCTACACAGCTTCACATGGATTTCCAGATTTCCATAATGAATAGTGTGTGTGTGTGTGTGTACATTAACTAGGCTTGTCTATAGGTTTGGGTTATATAAAACCCCATCTGCTTTGAACCCATGTTCAGAGCCCACCACAGTATCCAGCTGGATCCTCCCTCCCTCCTACCCAGAACCCAGCCAGTCCAGGGACTGCAATCATAAAATGTCCCTGGACTGGTTTTGCAGTGTCTTGGGTCACATGACTCCAGGCCTCAGCCTGTGAGAGAGGAAAGGTTTTCTACCTTGTTGCATAAGGTCCATTCATATCTATTAAGAATAGCTTAAGAATGGCATTTAGAATGGCGTTGCAACCAAAATAATTCCCACCTCTGGAATGTTGTTTGGAGGTAACCCCACTAGTTAGGGATTAGTTCTGGGAGGTGTGCTTCATTTTTGTTTTTTAAAATAGATGTTTTAAGGTATGTTAATGCTATGGGAAGACTGAGGTTTCTTATTAGCACTGGTCTTCTGCATACTGCAATGGAAGAGGGGAAAATGCAGTGCATGCAATGGTACTAATTACATCTTGGCTTCTCTCTTACCCCACCTTAGCTAAGAAAAGCTGTAAAAGAACTTTGTTGCAGGATAAACAAAGTTTATGGGCAGGAGAATGGAATATTGAAGCTCCGTCAGCCAGCCGAGATGAGACTGATGTTATTATTCATTCAGTTAGGATGTGGCGCTTGTATCACATAACTTTTTACTTTCAGTGGAAGGTATTTTGAGGTGTGTTGAGCTGTGGTTACAGCAAGGGTGATGTCTGGGAATATAGGGTAAAAGTGTAAAAGCTGCTTAAAATCAGGCACCAAGAAAAATCATTCCATATGTATGGTATGTCAGATTTATGGCTGACCTTCTGTCTGTACTACAGTGCAGGTCAAACAACAGTATATTTATCTTTAACCTATTCAAAAGTAACAAATCCGGAGTGTGGACAGGCGTGGGAAGCTATTAGAGCTGCCTTTGACTTTAATTCTTATGTCAAAGGTTTGCGCAAAGAGTTTCAAAGCTGATAAAGCAGCAGAACACTAACTTTTTCACCCACTCAAAATTGGAATACAAAAGGTGAAAAAAAAGAGCCCCACAGCCTCCGTATGTCCTTAATATGTTAAATATCACGTTCAAACTATTCATTTGATCACTAGTGATTAATAACTCATTGATATCTCATGTCACTGAGGAAATGTTTCCTGGTAAACATTGTGCCAAGCATAACTGTCTGCTAACCTCTCCTTAGACCCATTACTCTCAAGCCTACCGAGGTACCAATCAAAAGATCTAGTCTATGAGGCTGTGACAATCCTTGGGGTCACCAAATGGGATAGAATAAAATGAGGTCAAACTGAAAACTATGGGTGGGGCGCTCCCAAGCCTCCTGACATTATCACACATGAATGTGGTTGACTGAAACTACTGGAGTCTGAACTTACAAATCACATACATTTCACTCAGTCAGTTATGGAACCCAGAACATAGACATTTTGATTTTCAAGGGGATGTAAAGTGGAAAGTTGGACTCAAATAGATCTGCTCCTTTTCCACTAGGGCCTAGTAATAACCTAAATATGTTCTGTTGTGCTTCACTCCCTACTCTGCATGTGCCAAGCCAATGCAATGACAGGGTATGGGCTTACTTTTTGTCGCAGTCACCACAGAGCCAAATTCAGGTCAGAAAGTCAGGATGAGACACTTCACTCCTCTATACTGAGGCACTATCAAACCTCATGATGATGTGGTAAAAAAATATGTCTGTTTTTTATTCAGCAGTATCTAATTAATGAAGAAAGGAAACGTTGTATCAGTGTGAAAATTGAACTACAAGCCATCACATCTTAGCTGCGATTTTCCACTCCTGAACTCCCAAAATCTTCTTCTGTGCAAATGAATTTAGAAGACAAGTCACTCAATGAGAGAATGCACTTCAGGCTTCTTCAATGGTTTGCATGGGTTTGCACAGACTGCTGCAATACAGCAATGTATGGCAATATATGGCTAAATCTTTTTATGATCGTAGGACAAAACATACTCTGGCATTTTACAATAATAAATTACACTGACGTATAAGCAGTGCTTCTATGTATGGATGTAATATGTTGCATGTAATGGTTTACTTGCTAACATTAGTGAGCCAAGTAGCCTAACATCACTGTATTCTCCAAAGAAGAGATTAAAGTAGCTGATGAACTAGGGAGCCAGAGAGCTACGATCACATCCAAAGGGAATGCTTATTATTTAGCATTATATGTTATTGCCATGAATGCGCCTTGGGATCGTACAGAAAATATACTGCTTCTTCACTGCACTTCAAAACCTATCCTCCCAATATATTTATCCCGAACCAGTAGTTACCAGTCCCTAAAATATGCTATCTTGTTAGTTTGCATAGAAAATATGCTGCTCATTTTATCAAATTCATGACTTTGACCAAGTCAACTTAAAGACTTAAGAAGAATGACTGGTAGATACCAGTTCCATAAAGCTCTGCACTACCGAGACATCCCGGTTACCTAAGCTATTTATCCACTCAAGAGCTGATCATTTGCTCCTTGTTAATGTTTGTGATCGAGACTTAATAGATGATTAATGGCTTCAACAGGGAGGTAGACTGAAATGGAATAGCACCAGAGTTTAAGTTTCCTAGGAAGTATGTTATTAAAAATTAATCAAGTAAGAGACTACACTCTAACGACTCAAAGAGTCTCATATATATTTCAGATACAGCTGACTTTTCCAAACAAGTTATAAAATAAATAATAATAATAATACAAATTATAAGAAAAATGTAGAGACAGTCAAGAGTAAGCAGACAATTTATTTATTTTGATCCACTGACCTGTTTTCCTCTGTGTCCTTACTACACACTCACTCTATTTTTCTTTGTCATGGCTGGACAGATTGCTGTCTTCCATTGTATCAGCATGTGTCTGTTGTTGAAGTGCTACACAGAATTGAAGCTGCAATAGACAAGATTTTTACGTAACAATACACCCCTGATACTATAGCTCTTGTAGAAACGTATTCCCCAGGTTACTCCTACCTCATTCAGCTTAGACTAACAGGCCGCGGGGGAAGGGTAGCAGTGTTTTATAACAACAGCTTTAAATGCTCATGCATTACTCTGGGGACTTTAACTTATTTAAAAATGTTGGCTTACCTTATACAGGGTCAATTTCAGATTGTGTATTTGAGTTTATAGGCCCAGGGCCGGCCCTGGTCAAATTGGCGCCCTAGACGAGATTACAGACTTGCCTAGGGCGAGTGCCCATGCTGACCCCTGTCCACCGCCGAATGGTTTTAATGTTATGGCTGATCGGTGTATAATCAGGGCTCATGAAATAAAATCAATCACTGTTATACCTAAATAAGCAACCGATTAAAGCTTATTTTCACTTTTAACTGCTTGCCATCTGATAGGAAAGGTGAGTCTAAAATACAGAAGCTGGTATGGAAAAAATGTGCTCCACACAGTACCTGCTCCACACAGTGGTTCAGAGGATGTTACATCACCAGCAGATATAGGTGTGAGGTTTGATGACGTTGATGGGAGGGTGGTTGCACTATAATCAGGGTGTTCAGATGGCAGGCTGTTGGGTGCACTATCACCAAGGTGTATAGATGTTGATGGGGTCTTTTCAGGAACCACAGGGGGAGTTGGGCCAAAATATTTCCAAAGTGCATCTAAAAATTGGATCAGAAGAAAGAGAAGAAAAAAATTAGGTCTAAGAAGTGTGCACCTTACTGACATCACGTTAAATGATTTCCGGGTAATGAAGTCCTTCAAACTTCCAAAAATTCAAAGTTATCTCTCGTGGCCTCTTGGGGCTACCAAAGTGAAATGTTGCTTAGTACAGCTTTAAGTTGCATGTTAGTTTGGCTTGTATGCAGTGGAGGATTGTGAGCCCAGGTTCAATGAGATTCTGCATGACTCCCCACGTCTATCAATATTTCCTATATGCCACCTTTAAGAGTGGAGCATTAGAAAGATTCCAGTAAAACAGCTGATACCCAGATAACAGATATGTGACATTTTAAATATGGGGGAATCGATATGTTTTGACGTCAAAACTGTGAATGATGAGTTGACAGTTTTCATATTCAGTATGTAAGCTAAAAGGTGGGATGATGTAATTAGTTCCTAAAAAGGAGATGGTATTAAAATATGGAAATAAATTGTGAATTGAAATTGGTTGAAATTAAAACGAAATTCAGTGTGAGAAAACTGTAGTGCGTTTTTCACTGAAACCACGTACTGAGAGGGCAATCAAGAGATCACAGCAAACCCTGTGTGTCTAAATTGTTTCACTGTTTGCAGTAGCAGTGATGGAAGCTCCTTTTGTTAGGATTCATGGCCATGCCCACACCTGAATCCAGGCAATTACCCTTTGGTGACACTATAAATCTCTCAGTTAACAAGAACATGTGCACCACAACAGGGAATTCACATAGAATGAAAAGAAACTTATTCTACTTATTTTGAACTGTAATTACCGATAAACTGTAACTAGTGACTTCTCCACAGAGAAGGATTCAAACATAGCTGTTGCTATAGTATACTGAAAATGACTTGTAAACTCTTTACATGACATAATGTCACACCACCTGATATAAATAAAAATTCAACCTAAAACTGAATTTCCATAGTCATCCCTTTGATCAAAAGTTTCAGTTTCAGTAATACTTCACTGTACAATGGCCTTATTCAAATGTACTAACCTATGGAAAGGATGTGTTAGTACACAATGACAACTAAGAAAGTATACAAATGTAATGTAGTAAAACAAGTAATTACTCTACAAGTAATTGTACAGCAGTTCCAGCACTCTTGAACAATGAATAATTTTGGACAACCATTTAGCTACTGCCCAAAATTAATATCACAACTTGAACATGACAGTATAAGTCATAAAACAAAATGGAACAGAAAGACTTTGTCCAATGTATTTTTCTGCTGACAAATAATGTATAATATATTTTAACCTATCATCTTTGTGCTGAGATATAACATATAACAGAATGTGGCCATAGTAAAGTGCTGCCCAATCTTCTCCCAAAGGTGGAAACTAGACAGTACAGTACAGTCATTTAGCAGACGCTTTTATCCAAAGTGACTTACAAGTTACAGTTTTACACTATGTGTGGATCAAACCCACAACCCTGAGACTGAGAGTCTCATGCTCTACCAACTGAGCTGTCCGGGCCAGACAACTGGAGAAGCAAGCCTCTAATCTGTGATGTCATTAAGAGACGGAACTTGGAACTGCTTCATTGACAACAAGCTTGCTTTTGGAGATTGTATGCTTGTTTGAGCTTTTACATTACAAATGACTTTTATCTTCACCCTGGGGGATTTTCACAAACTCATTGTCAATGAATCAGCTCCAGATTTGCGTCTTGATGGCATTATCAAGACCATCAAGACTACAAGTCGTGTTCATAAAACGTGTTCATAAAACTGACTGGAGTGAACAACCACTCTGTCCTCATTACTGCTAACTTGTTCAGGCTCATCTTTTCATCCAATTGAGATATAATTATAGTAACAATCACCATTTCAACTCAGCTCTCTATTCTTTTCATTCGACTCATTATCATTATCCTCATACCAACCCAAATGTACTCCCATAGTCTCGGGTACTGAAATAGTTCACCCTCGAAATGAATTTTGCGGAAAAACATTTGCTCAATGTTTCATAATCAGATATGCTACATAAAAAAGTCTCTGGTCTGTGTCAGATTGCCTTCAAAATGGAGAGAAATAAGAGTGAGACTGATTTTTAAGTGAGTGCTGCACTTCACGTGATGATTTTAGTGATGATTACCTCTGTGCTTTCATTCAGGGACACTGGAAAGAGCAGGATTCTTTTGGAGGAAAATGTCTCATTAAAAATGACATTCTGGGGTCTTGGTAACCTGGGGTAGGGTCTGCTGTTTGGACAGATTCTTTGGCAGTTTTTAACACAGGAGGTCCATCTCTGTGATACCTAACAATGAAAATGATCCCTAGGTAGTTAAATATAATCTACTCTGGAATATCTCTCTGCAGACCTCTGTACCATGCCTGAGTCATACATTAAAGATTGCTCATGATTTAATACATGAGATGAAATTAATCATTTAAACCACTGTCAGGCTTGAAATATTACTGTGGTGATTCGATGGCTATCTTTTATCCTCTGGAGAGTGTGTGAAGTCATTTCACAGTAAATATTACGAGGTCTATGGAACATGTGTCAGTGGAATCTTTACTGCTACAGCACACCATTACCTGCCTGCACTTACAGCATTACTGCTTGGCTACTGACAAAGTCACCATGGCAAATGAATTCTATGTAACACTGTGAGTGTTTTTTGTTTTTGCTTTTTATGTGTTAATGCTGGAATATCCATCTGCTGCTGAGGCTCAGCGTGTTTTGTGTTCTATTTAGAAATGCGTTATAGTTAGAACATGATGGTTCAGACTGTGAATGTGCACACCATGTACTCATAGCTACATGGGTTATGATGGATTATTATGCACTCAGGGAGGCGTTGGCATATTTGTGATCATGTTCCCCTTTCCCACAACAGCCAGTGGCTTGCTTTGTTGGCATCGCAGGTTGTTAGGAGTGTGTCGGGTAGATATGCTTGTGTGCCTTCTCCCAGGGATACACACAACACAATGGGATTTCATGTGAAAATGGAACAGCATTGGCCTGTCATCTTGTCTTTCTATGTGTCTGTAAATCTGAGGCTTCCACCACAAACACAACTCTCAGAGAATTTAGTTGTGCCATGTGTGGTTTTATTCAAGCAGATATTGTGAATTTTAACATAGAATGTTAAGGTGATTTTATTAAAACTAATAAGTAGTGTATTCTGTTGTGATAACTATTCCAGTCAATATTTGCTGTATAATGTCTACAATAGATGTTTATGGTGACCGAGACAGCATTGATGTCCCTGTACCAGGTCTGTATGTTGACCCCAGCGTTCATATTCTGTTTATTTTGTGTATTTTGTTTATGTTTCATTTTGTGATCAATAATTAATCTTTGTTTCCCCACTGCACGCCTAACCGTCCTGGAAGGGGGAACCTTCTCTGTGAGGTGCTTCCCAAGGTTTCTTCCATTTTACTCTTACTAATAAGGCTTTCATGGGAGTTTCTCCTTGTCCCCAGTGAAGGTCTAAGTTGGAGGATATCGCTTTTCCTTCCGCCTTTCCTTCCTTTACTGCATTGTGGGCCTGTGAAGCCCTTTGAGACAGTAACTGTATACAAATAAATTTGACTAGATACTTGGGTCTCTTCTATACCAGTGAAAAAGATTGTGACAATATCATTGTCCAAATGAAAGGTGAAAGGTCATTGTAGCCTGGAGATTAGAGACTATACATCACCTTCAAGTCAGCCCTGCCTCATCATCACATTGCACTGTGGGAAGGTAGATGTGTACGCAAGGTCCCAGGGAGGTGTAATAAAGCATCTGGAACCAATGCTTTACGGGTGAAGCATTTATTCATCATGTGGGTGAATGTGGTGAATAATGAAAGATTTTTTTTTTTAACTGTCTATGAAAAAGATAAATTTATACAAAAACAATATTAACTCTCTCTCACAATTAGGTCTCTCTCAGCAGGTCTCGGTGCTCTCTCAGCAGCACCTACCTCTCTCCAACAGGTAAAACTGAACCCCTGATAAACGGAGATCTTGCAACGCGGTAAATAAATGCTTGAAACAAATGTATGTGTAGTGGTTACGTCTTTGTTGTCCTTGTTTTTGCTGTATGTCTATTCTATGTAAGTGCTTGAGAGCAATGGAGAAACCGGAGTCAAATTCCTTGTATATGTACACATACTTGGCGAATAAAGCTGATTCTGATTCTGAGATGCAGAGCTAAACACACATAGCTGTTATGGCATTAATGATTCATGGTTTGGCGTTGCTCAGGCTCCTTGAGGATCTGCATGATGACCTTCACAGATACCACTATGGTCTATGCCAGAGAGCCGAACACTATGTGGCATCAGCAAAAAAAGAAAAGCTAGTGCTTGAAAGTCATTGTGTCTTCTTTCCTGTGTGGTGACAATACCTATTCAATTCGAGAGGGGTTGAGTACTCTAGAGTGATTAATTGCTATCCTACTGAAACCTTCACAGTTAGGAAATCCCTCATAAGAACTGACAAACCCTAGCACTCAATGGAGAGGATGAGCCTTGTCGCCTCATATTCTTCATATGTGTGTGTGTGTGTGTGTGTGTGTGTGTGTGTGTGTGTGTGTGTGTGTGTGTAAAATGCTTTTTTACAGGCTGACCATAGCATGGATTAGTTCCTCACAGCTGTCAGGAACAAAGGAATACAGGGTAGAATGCAATGAATAAGAGAGACGATAACAGACAGAGAGGAGTTACTCTTCCTTCCTAGGTCCACTAGGTCCAGTCTCCATAAGACTGTGTTTTAGCAAGTGCATATTCTCAAACTAGAAACTTATAGCAAGTGTTGGGTGTTACTGGGCACAGGTTTATTTTCACACAATTTTCTCAGAGACTAAATTCAATACTACTTTGAGTTAACACACCAACAAGGCGACATGTGAAAGTGTTATAATTATTCAGCTGGCTTTTTTCCAGGCAGTGTGGTTAATTTTCCTCCTCGAAGCACTAAAACTTGAGGAGTAACTTAATTGTTTCTGGCCATTTCATCATTCCCAGTTCACAAAGCAAAGCAGCATGCGAGCATTTGTCCATTTCATTCACATTAGGGCACCAAGGTCTATAAATATAACACACGAATGCACAAACAGATGCAAGGACACACACACACCAAAATAACAAGAGTTTAATCAGCTTTTTCTCGCAGTGCATTTCTGCACTGTATATTACACTGTATATATATCATTATGTGGCAGACTGGGGGTGTGTGATTGAGGCGTGCACTGGATGCAGGAGAGAATCAAGCTAGTGGGCTGGTTCTCCCTGCATCTGGCACCAACTACAAACCCATTAGGGCATTGCCGTCAGAAAGGAATTGAACGTGTGTTTGTTTTCCGGTCAGGGAGAGTAGACAGAATGGAGCAGAGTGAGCGGGACCAGCAGCGGTGGCCGACCTTTGTGCCTGCAGTCAGTGTGATTCCTTTTTCTGTCAGATCTATTGACTGGCTCCCATAGTTGCTTCAGACATGTCCTTCACTGCCTGCTTTAAGCTCTGCCCAGGGAATGGCTAATTCACCTAGTAATCTTACAGTGGACATGGCTACAGAACCTCAGCATCCAATCTCCACAGGGCATAGCCTTGGTTTCCAACCATGTTAATCCACCTCTGGCCTTTAGTTAGTGCTCAGTATTTCTTGTGGGATTATAAACTTTTCCCCCAAATCTACTGCTTTTGCCAATTTCGCTTTTGTACTGTCTTCCTTCCTATCAGCTGATGAGTTGATTTCTACCCACTTGCTCTCAATAGCTCATAGGTTGCAATATAATGAATGGAAGTTGGTTTTCCTCCATACCACACAACTCTCTCCAGCCAAGTTTCTTTGTCTGTACACTTTCCCAATTCATCCACTGACCCTGTTTTGCCTGAGAGAAAGCCTTAGCACACCTTGCTGCTTCCTCCTGATAGTTAATTTGGTCCACATCTATCTTTCTTTTCCCTGATGGAGTTGCCTTATTCCATAAGGGTTGCCCCGAGCCTATAGCCTTAATCCTCTCCATCCAAGTTGGACCTGCCCTACAATAACCCTATGCCTGAACGCTGGCTGTGCCTGCTGAACTGCTTCTTTTGGAATGCAAAATGCCGTGTTTGGTCTCATATGATAGATAATTTAATGAGAAATTAATTTCTGTGCATTAACAGATACAATGTTTTATGTTTTAATACAATCCCTCTTAGATTTAAGTCAAAGAAATCTGAGAAGTGCAAAAGCCAATTTGCATAGCTCCCACCTTCCCTCAGACAACAACAGAAACGACATTGTGCCTCAGGATGGGAATCCAAGCAGGCTACCAGCCTCTCAAGAGTCTACCAAGCCATTAAGAGCAGATTCAGTTAAATGGCCCTATTTTGTTGGATTAGGAGGAATAATCTGTCAGTATGTGTGGTACAGAGCTGGCATCAATCATGGCCAATCAAATAAGCTCCTCTCATTCCCTTTAAAAGCAGTGCGTTCCCCATGGTGCACTGACAGTATTGTTATGGATGAGAAGAGTCCAGACTGGCAGAGCCAAAAAAGCTTCTGCCTAAAGGAAACAATGTCCTTCTTCGGGAGGTGCAGAGTCAAAAGAAGACAGAGTTATGCTTCTGCGTCGATAAACGTCTCGTTATAAAGTTAGAATATACTTTGAAAGTGCCCATCACCTGTGTCTTACTCAGCACAGGTAAACTTACTTTAAGTGTCCAATCATCATCAGCTGGATGCTGAATGTATGTTACAAAATTATGTGAATTTTTCAGTCTTTTGGTCCGTGATAAATCGGGTATCATCTCATTATGAACCTTATGATTACAATAAAGTAATCAAAAGTGAAACTAAACAAGAATATTGTTGTCTCATGACACTTTACCAAAGACAAATTATATACAGTCACTACTTTAGCGTCATTTCATTGTGGTGGAAGCGAGCCAGTTAGCCTAATGCCCACAGGCATTAAAGGGTGCAACCATGTGCACAGCAATAATATGATTCAATAGAGGATGATGGGCCACCCACTGTGAACATGATTGCATTACATGATTGCACTATACATGTAATGTTCCCTATCCGGCAGGATGGACATGGAGAATATAATACAAAAGCATTGTCAAACCAAAGTTAGAGTTGAAAAGTTTGGGGTACTGTGAAAAGTTCACTCATAAAATGATATGGTAATGCTCAAGAATGCTTCTCCTTGATGTGAAGAAAAATAATGTGAATTGTTTATGTGGCAGACTAGGGGTGTGTGTGATAGAGAGAACTGAGCTGGTGTGCTGGTACTCCATGTGTCCGGCACTGGAAAGTTTTAATGTGTTTTGTCTTCGAGCGGAGAGAGAAAACTGGACCGGCAGCAGGCACAGGGCTCAGTACACATTCCATCATGGGCTTGAGGAATATGTTCACTTTACAAAATAAAAATGAAATGAATAAAATGAAACAATATGTAAGTATTTTAAGACAACCAAAGACTGATATTGTATCATTAATGGACAAGTCATTACTGAATTACTTGACTCCAACACCTGTAGAACAGTATTGAAAAATCAAATTCATTTTTTGTGATCATGATGTCAAAGAGTGTAGTTGTAATAAAAGATCCAAGTCCCACTCCCTGGTTCAATCTCATGCAGGAAGGGTACAGGATGAACCATGAGTGTCTCTACTTCGGGCTCCTGGAGGCTGAAATGACAGATTAGCAAGAGGGAAGCAGATGCATTTACCTCTCAATAAGTGTATTGTGTCCCCAACCTGCCATTCTTAACTCAGGACAACAAGGACCCTGAAGGAGACAGCTAACTTCAATTGATGAGGCTGCATCAGCCATCATCTGTCTTTGCTGTAGCATCTGCAACAATATGGCAAGAAAATTGGCCAAGTGACTTCATAATCTTGATTCATTGATGTCATTTGGCTCACTAAGTGACTCTCTGGCTTACTAAGCCACCTAAAAACAAGTTTAAAAGAAGTACTGACTCACTTTGTAAGAAGCTTCACCAACTGAGTGACTTCTTTCTGCTGGTGTGTGTTTGTCTGTGTGTCTGGGTGTTACAAAACAAGTCTCGTTCCAGGCCTTTTCCTGGTGCATCCAAGCGTTTTGGTTTTGGAGCACATACATATTTAGTCTATAGTATAGACTAAATATAAACACTGAGAATAATATTGGTATAGACTCTATACCAATATTATTCTCAGTGTTTATTATTGTTGTACTGTATTCTTATTCTGTTATACTGTTAAACTGGTGTAAGGTCAGTCATTTTACAGTCTCACAATGCTTGTTGTATTGGTTAAAGTTGCTGTACTGCCTAATAAAGCCAGAATCAAATAAAAGCTGAAGGACAAAGACCATGTCAGCAGATATCCTACACTGGAGGCCACATAGCCTTGAGTACTACAGACTGCTTTATGGTGTGCACTGTCACTGGATCTGGAATATACACTGTTGCAGAGTCATGTTCAATGACTCCCATCCATTAATACACATTAGAAATCTCCTGGGAGGTCTCAAAGAGAATGTCTCACCCAGACTAATGCAGCCCCACTGCTGTATGTTGAACCTCTAGACAGTTTAACTGCTAGGCTGTATGCTTCACTTGCAAAAGAAGACTGCAGCGCTCTTACTATATAATATGAAAATGATAAATGCCTGTGGAGGCTAATGCACTATGTTCAGTAATACAGTAAAATATATGTTTAAGGTGCACCGACCAGAAGGAAAAGTGGAGAGATTCCTTAAATCCCTGACGTTCTTATGTGGAAAGGCTCATAAATGATAAACAGCACTTCCTCTTGATCACACCCACAGGGACAAACTTAAAGCGTTATGATTTATCTTGATACTACAAATGCAAGAGGAGGATGATATTTCTCAGAAAGATAAAATTTCCTCCCCTTTTCTCTCTCCAGTCAACAATACAAAACAAATTAAGACAGATTGCTCCACAGCAAGACTGAATGGCAGAACTCTTGATCACTGTCTTGGGGGGGATAGACGTATTTCCTCTTCCTGGAGAAGATATAGATTTCACTGATAGATACAATTCTATGAAGAATTATTTACTTACTTTCCTTTGTTCCAGACGGTGTATAATGCAAAAAAGATACAAGGCCTCATTATTTGGTCCCTTACAAATAAATAGTATATAAAGTAGAGGCTTTCCAAAGACAAAATGTGCCATACACATAGGATCTGCTTTTCCTGTTGATGAGGAACTTTGCCATTAAATTACTTTGATTGCAATCATCTGTTAGAATACAGACATTAGTCATTTGCCTACCAAGATAGATCCATGGTGTGTGATAGAACACTAAAAGTAAAAGTAAAAAACAAACAAAAACAACATATTTTCAGAATCAGAATCAGCTTTGTTCGCCAAGTATGTGTACACATACAAGGAATTTGACTCCGGTTTTTCCATTGCTCTCATGTACTTACATAGAAATAGACATACAGCAAAAACAAGGACAACAAAGCTGAACAAGCTAGACACGAGCATAAACATTTAACTGCTATGTACAGATGTAAAATATATATAAAGAAACTATGAAAATTGTGAACAAGACAATAGTGCAAAGATGCTGGAATAAATATGGGATGATGTACAGGTTACTTTATATACATGAGGTAGATGGATATGACAGCATATGAATGTATACAGTATATACAGTATTGACAATGATGATGTATTAAAAAAACTGTTAAAAAACTACAAATATAATTAAGAATAAATAGTTACAGTGGATGTTTGATGTTACAGGATTATTGCACAGGGATTGTTTCTGACACTGTATGATTGATTGAATTGTTCATCAGAGTGATGGCCTGTGGGAAGAAGCTGTTCTTGTGTCTGGTTGTTTTGG
>OOFE01021483.1:0-12947 GCA_900323365.1 Monocentris japonica | reverse complement strand
CCTAGCTCAGGTTCTTGCCAATGAATACTAGCATCCTGCCTACATGTCCTATTCTCCTGGTCTACCTGTTCCTGTCCACTGACGATGGTCATGTTTGTCTGTGTGAGTGAGAGTGCGTGTATGGGTGTGTGTGGGTGTGTCTCCTATCTGTTCCATGCTGCAGCTCAGCAGAGTTGGCGTCTGCATGGTCCCCCACTCCTAGGACGATGCTGACGAAGCGGGCGTTTGCGTTCTCCTATCTGGGCAGTGTTGGCGTCTGCGTGGTCCCCTAGTCCTATGATGACACTGACTGAGCGGCCGTTTGCTGTGATGCCCCACATCAGATCTGGATGTCCCACCAAAATAAACTTTTATGCATTGTGTATACGCTGCTTGCCCAAACTCGGCATCTATTGCACGCCCAACCGTCCTGGTAGGGGGATTCCTCTCTGAGTACACTCCCGAGGTTTCTTCCAATTTTTCTCATGTTGGGCACTGTGAAGCCCTTAGAGACTGTAACGATGATTAAGGGCTATACAAATAAATGTGATTTGATTTGATTTGATTTGAAGCTGACATCACCAATCTGCTTCAAGAGGCAAATTGATCATAATCACTGTATATTTTACTCAGGGGATGAATCACTTACTGATACATCACTGAGAATTTGAACATGCATAATAAATGCAAGCCAGCTGTCTTTTACTTTATTTCAGAGCTTTTATAACACACTTATTGTGTCATAGTTGACCCTAAAGGCTCAAACCATAATGTATATGTGAAACTAAAACATGGGGCTACAGATAACACTCTCAAACTGAACCACTAAGTTCTTGCTAGATGTACTAACAGTAGGTACCAGCTCAAAATGCAATTTTGCCAATTTGTTTTTGTTTATTGTTTGCATTCAGTGCAATAGAAAACATCTGTATTATACAGAAGAGGACACTTATGGATGAATCAATAATATACAGTATACTATACATATTGGTCCTTACCCATAATACTCCAAATTAGGGCTTTAAAGTCATTTTCATCAGTAAAAGAACTTGACCAACATGTTGCGCATGCCTGAATGGCATTTCCATGGTTAATAAGTCAACCATTAATAGCTTTCCTTGGAACAGGCCATTATTGACAACGACTCAATGGCATGATATTTCCTCAAGTGAAAGTCTGAGAGTTTAATTTTGTTCCGATTGTGGTGATGGCTCATTCACTGAGTGCTTATAAAGCAATCAGGGATTATATTATCCCTCCTTCAAAGTAAGACAGTGCACTTTGCCCTACATCATATCCGCCATGCCCTTCTTGTGAAAAGCCTAACAACAACAAGGTAACACACAGTATTGCACAGTATGGATGATTACTACATGTGTTACTTGGTTCAGATATTGGTCTGGTTCAGATATTAACATAAACAGGACATCCAGGTGCCTCAGCCTACATAAAGAAACATGATCTTGTACCCTGGTGTTAGTTAGTTTATGTTTTTCTACTATAGGATCAGCGTGCCATTACGTGTTACTTTACACTCTTCTCGCAGTCCCCTCCATACTAAATCTATAGTGTGTGTGTGTGTGTGTGTGTGTGTGTGTGTGTGAGAGGGGGGGTATGGGGTAACATGGTTGAGACAGTGGGCTTTGCAGGAATGCACATTGCTGGGGAGCAGCTGTCGAGGATTTGACCACTGGCTGTCAGGATAGTTTGATAGCAGATAGCAGTCTCTGTTCACTTTCAACAAGTTTGCCATTTTCTATGGGTCTATAACTTGTTTGTTTACAACCCATTATTTATAATACCTGAGCAGTTATTGTAAACAGTTAAAGTGAGCATTGTTTTCCTGATCTAGCTCTTGCTGAGCTAGTTCACTCAATTCAGTCAACTGAAAATATGCATGATACAGCAGGCTATTTTAAGACTAAGAACATGCTGTTACCAGTCATGATCAATTCCAGTCTTCTGTGACCCAAAAATGCCTTTTCAGTAAATCTGCACATTGAGCACTAAAGCATTTAAGGAATGTTTACTGAGTGTGTTAAATTAATAAGAGCTGTATCTAATGCGATGTGACCATTTCAAGCTAAATATACCACAGGGGTCACTGCTGGCAAGGTATATGAGTCAGTTAGTGGATTCAGTGCTATTTGACTGCACCACACTCACAACATGAACAATTCAGATTTTGCATTCCAAACATAAGAACATTAGTTACACTCCCCTGGAATTTGGGGAACAGATGCCAATTAGAGCATTGTGACCCCCCTAATGAAAAATATACATGGCCTTTCCCTAAATCTGCAGGCATGAAATATCTCAAATCAGAACCAGATGGGACTGATCCTGCACCTGCATCCATCTAGAATATTTCAGGCCAATGTCTGCCTGTTCAGTTCACAGACTGAGCAAAAGAAAAAAACCCTGTTTCTCTCATGTTTCGCATGCATGTGTTCACAAGACTTAACGCACAACCACAATGTATACAACTCTATCTGTTACATAACTGGTATTTGGAGTGTTTCCAGATAATTTACTACAGAATAATGTAGTACAAAGTGTTTCACAACCACAGAAATAAAAATCAACAACTGACATAGATTGATAAAACAGATAGATCAATGAAGTAGTAAAAAAACTTAGTTTTAGTTAAAAGCCGTGCTGCAGAATTCTGAACACATTGGAGCCGTGCTTGCTCTTTTTGGTTCAGGCAGGTAAACAGGACACTGCTGTAGTCAAGGCGAGATTCAATAAAAATCAACTGTGTTGCTGAAATTGAATCTTTTGCAATGTTCCTGAGATGAAAAGACATGATAGAATAACCTTTTCGTATGTTGCTCAAAGTTAAGGCTAAAGTAAAATAGGACCCCTAAGACTTCAGTTTTGTCCAAATTTAAGTCTAAAAATCAAAATACCACAAAGTACAACCCTAAAGTACTACAAAGTACCGCAAAGTACTACAAAGTAACACACAGCACACCACAAAGTACCACAAGGCATGTCCTTGTGGTACTTTGTGGTACTTTGTGGTACTTTGTGGTACTTTGTCATTCATTTGTTTATTAGTTTGTGTTAGTTTGGGGTAACTTGTGGCTCTTTATTGGTTCTTAATGGTACTTTTTTTTATTTCTCCCCACTTTCCTTGTAAATTTAAAGAATAACTACATCATGTCCTATGTATTGGTAAAATGTTGTGTGTGGTACTTTGTAGTACTTTGTGGCTCTGTGTGGTAGTTTGTGGCAATTAGTAGGACCCATTCCATCGTATTATGGTGTATATAACCACTTTCTTCTCACAATTTTTATCATTCTTTTCCCAAAGCAATTTTTTTCCCCCAAAGCAATAATTAGAACAATGTCTTTTCAGTCCCCATAGATGTTCTCTACAGTCATGTTGTATAGATGGAACAGTTGAAGGAACCAGCAACACAATTCCAGACACAACACAAGAGCGTGCAGTGAGGCCCCAAGAGACTTCCCTGGGGTAACAGAGGTTGTTCGCAGAAGTGGTCAAACTAAGGACAATGGGAGAGAGGAGGACTTATCAGGGGAGAAAATAACAGGAGCAAAAGTGAAAGTTTGTTTGTTTGTCTGGACTGTTGGGGAAGCAGACCTTCCTGTTGTGGAGATCACCTCACCAAAGTTGACTGGGGTCAACTTAGGTGGATACAATGGTTTAGTTAGTCGGCAGTCGTGTGCAGTCGATGTAATGTGCGGACTCACACCTGATTACAAGGCACTCAGAGAGTGCAAACCAACACTGAACAATTCTCCAACTTGCTGTTACACCCAAAGACATCTTATCACTTACATTTTTAAGTTAGATAGATTTCTTGACGCTGCAAACATACCCATAGGATTTTGAATCAAGTCTCTATCTCTGTTAGTTACGTATATAGTTATGGCTAAAAAAAACAATGGTGGAAATCCCAAATCTGGATCACAATCAAAATCAAATCAATTGTTCTTTGGTCAAATCTGTCCACCAAATTTCATGGAAATCCATTCATACATTTTTGAGATATTCTGCTGAATACCAAAAAGACAAACAAATGGATATTACAGTTTATTGTAGATCTAAAGCTGTTTTCCCTGACCCAGTGAAGGAAGAAATGTGAATCCTATGTCCTTTAAGATTAAAGAGCTGAGAAGAATGAACAAGAATGATACAAACAATAAAACATGTTTGTCCTGATTGATTAACTTAGTTAGCAGCAGCACTGCTTAACTGAGAGTTACTGTCTGCCTTTCACCCCCAGAGAATAACATGATTTACTCATGATCTGACATAGCCCACAGAAACACTTACATAATCGTTTTCCTCGACTTCTGTTGCACATAAAGAAAACTAAAGAATTCGGTTGAATTTTGAAATGAACCATACTGTAAGTGATATCTAAATTCTATTCACCGTAAAGTTTGTTTATTGCTAAAGTAAGCCCAATTAAAAAACTCTAAGATATGAGCTGACTATTTTGTTCATTAGAATTGATAAACACACTGCTAAACACTAAAGGTACAATCAATAAACTTATCAGTCATGTTTGTTAACTGTTATGATTGGTTAATGCCTCTTCTGTTCCAGCACCATGGACAGAGTTCTTCCAGTGAAGACATTTCCAGTCATCATTTTCATTGACAGTTGTTTGTAAAAGCCTAGCTGACAGATTCATTATCTGCACACAATCTCATGCCAGTTACAAATGAATGAATAGTCCTACGTTTTTTCATGTTATCTTGGCTTGTAGCATGTTTTACAGCATAATGATGATTATTGTTTATTGTTGCTGTAAGTGCTACTTGGCAACTGGGTTGTAGAAATGTCTAAAGTCGCAATTAATTACCTCATCATAAACCCTCCACTACTGCATCTCATTTCCTCTGATTGACCTGCAACAAGCCTCCTACTTCCTACAAGTTCTCCCCTCTCCGCAGTGGACGGACATGAATGTTGGAACTGTATCCTGTTTTTCTGTGTAGATCCTGACTGTTCAGTATTCACAAAAGAAGATTGTGGAGGCAAGAGTGTGAGTGATAACGTGTGAGTAAGTGAAGAAAAGTGAAAATAGTGAAACACATCAAATGAATAAAAAGTAAAAGAATTAAAACGGCATATAAATAAGAGGCAAGCAAATGCAAAACAATTACATACAAGTAAGTCTGTAAAAGGATTGGTAGAAAAAACCAACACCAACTCTGAATCACTAAAAGGTCTACCTTCTTATGTGCACAGGACTGAGATATCTGCCAGAGACACAAGAGATTATATTGGTGACTCTCCGACCAAAACATGTAAAAGGTAATTTGACCAACGTGCCAATTTCCATTAAGTCAAGACTGTGGAACTGCCAGATTGACCCTGCCCAGGGATTAGACTTTGTTCTTGAGATACACACAGGGTTACATTGTCTGTAATCTAACTTGGAGCTGTACTGTTATCAGAAGGTTATAAAACCTGACCATCAATTACTAGGCTTACTGATAGCTTGTATAGGGATGCCAAAATTGGGGTGATGTATTCCCTTCTTTTTGTTCCAGTTAAAATCCTAGTAGCTGCATTCTCTACAAGGTGAAGAGTGACTTTTGAGTGAGGCAAGAGTAAAAAGGCGCAACTGTGTAAATAAGAAGAAATAAAAGAAAAACGTTTTCAGATCAGCAGCGGATAAAAACCTGAGTTTGGATGCTTAGATGGAGATGTCAAGACTGAATGCATGTGACTATTGTGCAAGCTTGTTGTACATTACTTAACTGTGGATGTAGACTGGTGACAATTATGCAGCCCATCCCTGATACTGACTGAAGTAGGGCTATGACTGTGCCCAGGCCTGTCTAGAAATGGCCGCGGGGATTCTTGCCAGAAGATGTATTAGAGGAAGTATGACAGGAATGAAATGAATTGCATTACAAGGCACTGGGGCAGGAAAACTTCAGAAAGTCTACGTCTGAAATTAGAACCATATTAGCACGTCAGTGTTATCCTCAGAAAATGCAGAATGCAGAAAATGCAGGTCAGTTCACTACCACTAAATTCATTAGGTGACAACAAAATTACTATGGAGATGAATTAGCTGTTATTATTGATTTTCTCAGGCTACAGTCTGCCTTGTTGTGTTTTGACATTCACATGGCCAGTATGTACAAACAATCAGAAAAGGGGTGACAAGGCTTTTGTATCTTAAGAGTAGCACAAGGCTCCTCTCCCTCATTCCTTGAGGAAAGTTACAAAACATTGCATTCTTTCCAAAGCAGCACAGAACATGAGCTGTCCTGCTTTTGAATAGCAGGTCAATTTATAATTGATTTGGTTCTTGAATACCTAGACCATTCATCTACCTCAGGCCTCCATTTGAACTCAAATGTGTTTGCTTTGGGTAAAAAAATGTGAAGCAAAGCATTACGGTGTAAATGCAACTCCTAACCTTCACAAGAACACAATTTAATCACATATGCTGCTCAAAAGCATTTATTTTTCTTCAAAGGATGTATGGTTTCAATTGTGTTCAAGTGATTTTATAAACCAAAGAGAGAAAGATAGATTTAGAAAAAAAGAGATAAAAAAGACAGAAACATCTGTTTTTACAGACCCCATCATACATCAGAATCAGAATCAGAATCAGAATGGGGGTTTATTGCCAAGTAATTTTACACATACAAGGTGATGGTGCAACATTTAACAGAAGAAACAAGTCAAAAATATAAAATCTAAAAAACAAATTCACATAATAAATAAAAAAAAAAAAGACAAAACACATAACAAGACAAGAGATATGTGCAAGTGCAAGTGGGAAATATGATGCCCCATACAATCAAGAATATTGATTCTGAGACGGATACTAAATAAAGAAAGAGACAAATATTGCCATGATTCAAATATCAAATTCAATTTATTCATTATGTTTCATTCCACACGTTTGCACACAGTAACACTTATACAGAGGCGTTCTGATTCAAAACTGTCAATCTTTGATGAGCAGCCCATAAAAGGATTTTCTCTATTCTATATAATGATTAAACATATAATCACCAAGCCCAGAGTCCTGTAGGACTCTCATTACAACAGTTATTTCATGGGTTACATAAGTTGTAAAACTACATTATGCAAAGCTATTAAACTATCAAATAAAGAGAGAATAACTTCATTTCGCAAAAGAATGAGTAAAACACAATGTTATATCAGGAATGTTGTTCTGAAAGTGTCTATGTCCTTTCCCCTGTTACATTCTTTATGTCAGTGATGGCCTGTCATTTAAGGTAGCGTGTAGTGACACAGAGACAATAGCTCTACCTCTTACAGACTTCTAGGCCAGAGTGAAACAGAACCACAGGCAAACCATTCTCCGAACCTGACAGTTGCCCCTTTCAATGCCAGTCCTCAACATCTGCTTTCCATGATCTGCCTGCAGGACTCTGTCATGCTTTCCACTGTCTATTCCTGGGTACAAACAGACAGCTTTGTGGCACTATGGCCTTCCTGCATGGGACACATCTTTCAGCTGCACTTTGTCCTCCTTTTTATCAAAGGAGTGTAATTTGTTCAGGTGCTCGCGCTCAAGAGCCACACTGTTTAGCGTGTATTCTCACCCCGGGCCTCAGGAGCCTCCTCTCTCTCTGAATTAGCTGCATCTCGGGCTCTCTTCGACATGCTGGCTACAGCTCTGTGGGATAAAAAGACAGTTGCATAGTTAAAAACATGGTCAACATGTAAATGCATCCGTTATTGTTCATGTTTTATTTAGGTACCAGTATTCTAGGCATGCATAGACTCGCCTGAGGATACTGAGCATGTTGATGCTAGGTCTCCTCATGGAACTCTTTGGGGAAGGGATTTCAAGGCTGCACACAAAGGAATCATATAATTAATACACATGACCAGGGCATGACAATGCAGTTTTTCTCAGTTTGACCCTCTCACCCAATATTCTTTCTTTAACATACTGAGCAACCTAAAAAGAAAGTCTTATCTTTACTGACTCACTAAATCTTTTATTGTTAGCAATGAAAGTGCACCAATGCAACAGTTACCATTTCTCTAAATGTTTCAAAATGTCACTGTTTAAATAGGTTATGTCTGCCTCATGTGATATGTCAGCCTGTCACTGTCTCTAGGTGGTGATATTATTTGTTTCTCTGTCATCTCTAGGAACCATTAATCCCTGACTCAGCCTTTCAGTGCTTCCAAACTCCTACACACTTCACTCCTTGGTCGTCTCAGCCAATCAAATACAAGCTGTGTAAACTTCATGCACCAGCCTGGGATTATTCTACTCCCTCCGGTTTCGGCTGCATTGTGTTGATGTTCATTCCCAGAAAGGGTAAATTTGGCTTATAGTACACAGTGACAACATATTAGGCTAATAATAGTATCACAGTGAAATAAGCTCTTCTCTCACACTGAACCACTCCTTGTGCTCGATAAAGGTCTCCAACACCTCCCTCACAAACATAGTATAGTACAATAAAGAGCCATCTATCTATCTATCTATCTATCTATAGTAAAACCTTCAAAACAATTCTGGGTAGCAACACTCATAAGGATATTCCACAGCTTCTGTCTGCCTGTGGTTCTCTGTCTGGGATGGTCTGGCCCTGACTCACCTGGAGTGGCAGAAGTTGGCACAGGCGTGATCATCAGGGTTGACACAGGCACAGCGACCAGTGGCCCTACGGCGCCGAGACAGAGGGCTGCCCAGACCATAAACTGTTGTCTTACTGCAGAGACAGAGACAAACAAGTGTCACCCTCGTGATAAAAAAGAGGTTGGTGGAGGCTCAAAGTGATAATGCACTGCTTTATCTGGTGTAACTGAAATCATTCTGACAGTGATGCTGGTTTCTGCTTTTCACATGCTCAGGAAGTCGCTGTTTTGTTGTTTTTCCTTATGCACTACATTACATAACCAAAGTAGGTCTACAGTTTTTAATAATACTGATCATGAAAAACAAAGCTGTCGTTTTCACTCATTTAGTCAATTTAACAAAAACAATTTATAATTTATAGATCTAGAATAATCTATATAAAAATGTATACCTACTTTTGAAAAAGGCTGTATATGGGAAATTATTGCAACCATCTGTGTGTTTGTATGTGTGAGCGTGTGTGCGTAGGGGGTGAGGCAATGTGCAAGTTTGTGAATGTGGCTATCTGGTTGTGGGTGTCTCTCTAGTGTGTTTGCCAGTGCTCACCTTGGTGTATTGACCCAGATGATGTCGAGGTGGCAGAAGTAATGGCACTCAGAGTCCAACTGGCTGCTGCAGGCACAACGCTTGGTCCTCATTCTGTGTGGTGGGAGGAGATCACTGGCCTCCTTTCCCAGCTGCTTCATCAGTGGAAAACCCAAGCCTAGTAAGAGACAAAGTTATCCAAACTCAGTTATCCAAACAAAACATTCCCTCAAGCCAAGCCTATCATCACAGGCCATGCCTTGCTTTATCTTACATTTTCAAAAGACAATTATGCTACGTCACTATTAATTATAGAATTTGCAAGTTGAAACAAGAAAAAGCACAGCTATACTGTAAGTGTTCATCACAGAGGGTAAACAGACTCCAATTTTTCCTGGAGAATTCACATTTCTCTTGACTCTTTCCAGTGCAAACAGCTTAATTTATAGGATGGGAAAGTGTGCAAATTCCTTTCCAAATTCCACAGTCATACTAGGCCATGGACAGTCAGTGTTGGCCAGTCAAAAGGTTACTATACTGTAGACACTTTTCTTTTTGTACTGTACCTCCTGTACCTCTTCTTTTTGTTTGCTATAGAAGGCATAACTTAAGGGCAAACATTGCCATGTTCCTACAAGCTTAAGCTTGATGTACTGTAAAAAGGAATTACATATATAGGTTTAAATTTAACAACATTTAACAGTAGGTCAGTGACATAACATGAAAAATGATCTCAGTGAAAAGAGCCATGGTCAGAGTGATGTGCATCAAGCTGTAGTGTGATAGATGGAATTATTATATTATTGTTGTAATATTTTATATTCTGAGTTCAAGGGTTGACATTTGGGAAAGGGCTTGCTGAAACATTTCTGGACCGACATACAAGGATGACATCAAAGACCACAGTGCCACAGTAAAGCCACAGTGCATGTGTGAGTCACTGTGAGTCACATTGCTCTCTAGACAAAAACAAATAATGAGCAAGTGTTACTTGGAATTCTTTGCTATCTCAGTGCATCATAATGCATTTCTACAAATCATATGTACATATTGCATTTAAGTATACATTTAAAAAAATAGATAACCAGACTCACCATCTTGCATGGAAGCCCATAGAGTGATGAGCAGAAGAAGGCTGGTGTGAAAAGACATTGTTGGCGTCAGCTCTATAGGGAGAGTATTATCCGTATGACTCGAAGGACAGTTACAGCAGTGTTTTATTTGCTGTTAGTCTGTTTGTCTGCAGGTGTCTAAGCTGTGTCACTCCCTTATACCTCTGTCCTCTCCCTCCCATGATGTCACAGTGGAAGCCCTGCCCATGGCTGCCTGCTACACAACCCCAGGGTGTTTGAACCAGCTACACATTCCAGGGATCTCTGCTGCTTTACAGCCTCTCCACCACCTCCCCTTCCATTTCATCCACCCCTCCTTTTCTTTCTTTTCCCATATTCCCTTCCTCCTGACCCAGCAACCTTCCACATGGCCCGCGGGGTAGAAGAAGTTAACTTATCACCT
Source organism: Monocentris japonica (assembly GCA_900323365.1). NCBI lineage: Eukaryota > Metazoa > Chordata > Actinopteri > Trachichthyiformes > Monocentridae > Monocentris > Monocentris japonica. The sequence goes on along the minus strand of OOFE01021483.1, from coordinate 2,295 downwards.
GTTACATGTTATCATCGCTCTCAACATGCAGTTTGACTGTGTGGCATTTATGTTTGCAGTCAGTTTTGTGAGTGATGAGTTGTTTTGTTTTTTTCCTCTGGCTGTATGGGATATGCAAGTCTGAAGGGGGGAGTATGGAGAGAGAGACGTGCAAGGGACTGTCCCAAGGGACTGTCCCAATACGGAAAGGGAGAGTGATGGCTGCTGATTTCCTGATTTGTATATGTTCTGATAACAAGTGACAGGGGAAGACCAGGGAACAGGATCCAAACACAATTGGCATCCGGGGGGGAAAGAGAGAAGAGGGGAGATGCAATGATATGTTGGTATGGCTCCCCCTCAAATCCCAATATGTAATGGAGGCATTTTAACAAATGAAAAAAACAACGGCTTTTCTATTGGCCATTCCTCAATCAAAGGTTAGCCCAGCAGCCACAGAAATCCAAATCATGGGAGTGGAGGCTTTTGTTTTTCAATCTTAAACTGACTGACAGAGATCTTGATTCAAGTTTTGACAGTATGTTAGAGATCATCATAACTTTTAAATGTATTTTGACCATTCATCATTACACAGGACATAATCCAAACAATTAAAGAAACCCAATTCAGTTATTATATGAATGATACAACAACCACCAGATGAACACCATAGCAACAGTACAAAAAACAGTACAGAGTTTCTTTATGTTTGCCATGTTTTTAAGAATATTGAATATATTGAATAATAAATATTGAAAAATAATCATTTTGGTATGAATTTGTTCCAATCACATGATGCACCCTTTATGAACATATAACAAAATGTAGACTTGATTACCTGTTAAGAAATAACCTGCTGTAAATTATCTTGTTTTGTTGGCTGTAACTGTAAAAGAAGATATTCCAGAATTACATTTGGCCAAAATGTTCTTAGTGTATTTCTGCAAAATGGTCCCTTTGTCTGTGTATCACAGTGACTCCATGTTGGTTAGCAATAGCCAACGCACAGATAGGCTGACAGCTCTCTTCCCTGCCTAAAGGCAGTAGTGCCCCTGGTCGTGTCCCACCCACGTGGTGCCCACTAACCACCCCACAGCCCTGCCACAGCCATGCAGATAGCCAAATGGCAGCCAACACTCATGTAAATGGAATGAACCATTAATCTCCCCACACATTCAGATGTGGATGCTATCGCCACAGTTACATAAGGTGGCTTTGTTTCACTGCCATCATTCAGCCCAAGCTGAAAGGTGGAATATCAATTATCTGATAGGGAAGTGTACTAATGAGCATGGAAGTGCAGAGAAGATCAAGTTGTCAGTTTTTGCCACTGTGGGCTTGGATGATTTGTGTGAAACTGAAATGCTGTGAGCATATGATATAGGCAGTCCTGTGCATATGGGAAAGAAATTGTAGCAGAATGATGATTTATGTTAGAGGCTCTTTTGGCTTCATGGATAATGCATCAACAGCTTTCAGAGTTAAACATACACCGATCACCCTCGTCCCGCCAAAACAGCTCTGATCCATTGAGACATGGACTCTACAAGACCTCTGAAGGTGTCCTGTGATATCTGGCACCAAGACGTTAGCAGCAGATCCTTTAAGTCCTGTAAGTTGCGAGGTGGGGCCTCCATGGATCAGACTTGTTTTTCCAGCACATCCCACAGATGCTCGATCGGATTGAGATCTGGGGAATTTGGAGGCCAAGTCAACACCTTGAACTCTTTGTCATGTTCCTCAAACCATTCCTGAACAATTTTTGCAGTGTGGCAGGGCGCATTATCCTGCTGAAAGAGGCCACTGCCATTAGGGAATACCATTGCCATGAAGGGGTGTACTTGGTCTGCAACAATGTTTAGGTAGGTGGTACGTGTCAAAGTAACATCCACATGAATGCCAGGACCCAAGGTTTCCCAGCAGAACATTGCCCAGAGCATCACACTGCCTCCACTGGCTTGCCTTCTTCCCATAGTGCATCCTGGTGCCATCTCTTCCCCAGGTAAACGATGCACACGCACCCAGCCGTCCACATGATGTAAAAGAAAACGTGATTCATTAGACCAAGCCACCTTCTTCCATTGCTTCATAGTCCAGTTCTGACACTCATGTGCCCATTGTAGGTGCTTTCGGCAATGGACAGGGGTCAGCATGGGCAGTCTGACTGGTCTGCGGCTACGCAGCCCCATACTCAGCAAGCTGCGATGCATTGTGTGTTCTGACACCTTTCTATCATAGCCAGTATTAACTTTTTCAGCAATTTGTGCTACAGTAGCTCTTCTGTGGGATCGGACCAGACAGGCTAGCCTTCTCTCC